>CAUYPO010094748.1:0-14818 GCA_963574435.1 Cheirogaleus major
ATAAAGGCCATTCTCACTGGAGATAAGTGATATCTCATTGTGGTTTTGATTTGCATTTCCCTGATGATTAGAGATGTTGAGCATTTTTTCATATGTTTGTTGGCCATTAGTCTATCTTCCTTTGAAAAGTTTCTGTTCATGTCCTTTGCCCACTTTTTGATAGGGTTGTTTGATTTTTCCTTGCTAATTTTCCTGAGTTCTAAATAGATTCTAGTTATCAACTCTTTATCAGATGTGTAGCTTGCTAAAATTTTCTCCCATTCTGTAGGCTGTCTGTTTGTTCTGTGACAGTTTCTTTGGTTGTGCAGAAGCTTTTTAATTTGATCAGGTCCCATTTCTTTATTTTTGTTATTGCTGTGATTACCTTTGGGGTCTTCTTAATAAATTCTTTGTCTAGGCCAATGGCTAGAGAGTATTTCCAATGTTTTCCTCTAGAATTCTAATAGTTTCACACCTTAGGTTTAAGTCTGTTATCCAGCATGAGTTGATTTTTGTGAGGGGTGAGAGATATGGATCCTGTTTCAGTCTTCTACATGTGGCTATCCAGTTTTCCTAGCACCATTTATTGAATAGGGATTCTTTTTTCCAGTGTATGCTTTTGTCTGCTTTGTCAAAGATTAGATGGCTATGTGAGGATGGTTTTATATCTGGGTTCTCTGCTCTGTCCCACTGGTCAATGTCTCTGTTCTTGTGCCAATAACAAGCTGTTTTAACTACTATAGCCTTGTAGTATAGTTTGAAGTCTGGTAAATTGATACCTCCCATTTTGTTTTTATTGCCTAGGATTGCTTTTGCTATATGGGTCTTCTCTGGTTCCATATGAAGCGTAAAATTATTTTTTCGATATCTGTGAAAAATGATGATGGTATTTTAATAGGGATTGCATTGAGTCTGTAGATTAGTTCACTTTCTTAGGAAGAAGTTTAGTTGATAGACAATTGGGGCTTTGAATTGAAAAGAAGTAAAGACAATTTATGCCCACAGACGAAATTTTGACATGAACTTATGCTTTCCAGGAGGTATTTATAACCCATATATCTTTATAAATATTTGTTTATTCATTACACACTATTTCAGGGCCTGACATGTGCCCAACACTGTGTAGAGCCTTGGGAATAAACAACAGAGAATAACACAGGGATGTTCCCTGTGTTCATAGAGCTTACAGCTTCGAGGGTAGGACAGACATTGAAGTACACAATCTGTAATTAAATTTAAGGAAAGAATCAGGATTAAACACTATGCTGCTTCTTACCAACTGATTACTATATTTGATTATGATATTGTTTAACTTAACTTTGTGAAATACTTGGAGAAAGTCAATAAATTCTGATACATTTAAGTCTGTCAAGCAGTTTAAGTTAAGGCATCTTCTTAAAATCCTGATGTTTAGGACACACCCAAAACCAGATAAGTCAGACTTTGGGGTGGGACACAGGCATCAACATTATTTAAATCTCCTCAAGTGATTCCAACATGCAGCCAAGGTGAGAATCGCCAATTTGGGGGAAGTTTAAAAACTCTGTTTGTAATTTATTTTACATTAATTTATAAACATTTTCCATCAGATCCAATGTCTGAGGGCCTTCTAATTCATATGCCCTCTTAGTCACAGAAAACATTTATGCTTCATTATTATCAAGTACAAAATTTCAGGGTGGGCATATATCCTGAACTGAGTAGCTGGAATGTAAAACTGGCCATTTCAGATAGTACATTCAAGAAAACAGGAAGGAAATTGTTTATTTAATACTTATTTTGGCTATTATTTAACTCCATGCTTCGAACTCCAATCTAATTACACATGAAGCTAAACAAGAGACACATGTATGAGTTTGGCATCAGTGAAGGTGACTGCCAAACTCCCCTGTAATTACAGATTTTTCCAATCCTAAAGCAAAATATTAAACTGATCCTGCAATCCTTTTTATGTTATAGATGTTCATCTAATATGGCCATGGACAAGGACAAGTGTTAGGATTCAGAGAACCATTTCAAACACTGGAAAAAGAATGGAAAGAGTCTTCTTACCAGATAGGCAAAGGAAAAAACATAAACAGAGACTAGGGGTTTTCCAAAGTTTTCCTCAGTTATTTTCCTTTTTTATTACAAGGCCATCTTAGGCTGTGAAGTTTGGAAATTGGCCACCTGGATTCCAAAGTGAAGAGCAAGCCATCTGGCTCCATGCACACTGAGCTCCAATTATGGCACCATAAAATTTTTCTTTTCTTTCTATTTTTTTTCTTTGGATAAAACAAAGTCCTGCCATTTTGCTCTCAAGTTTCTAAGCTTTATTTTGCTTAAGGACTCTCTCCACAGCAGCAATTCTTGCAATGATATATTTACATTTTGAACTCACAAGTAAATCCTTCAAAAAGACTCCCTTATCCCATGTTAATCATTCAAAAATCAAATCACAAGGAACAAGTTTGCAATAGCAAAGGAATTCTCTCCAAAGCAGAAGACCCATGAAGGAATTCCTTAAGGTTCCATGAAAAGTAATAATCTACTTTCTAATTAGGGAGTGATTTTATAGCATTTGGAAAGAAATCAACAAAAGACACATCATTCTTTGAAACTTTATTTTCCCTACTTATTTCTAAGAGTCAAACAAACTACAGACCCATGAAAACTGACTCGACAAATCTTACAGCAATCACTCTCTGCCAGGCCCCATGCTGGAACCAGAGTTTCCAATAAAGTGAGTATGAGAGAAGCAAAAACCTGCCATAATGAACCATAAAGCGATAAAGTAAACAAGAGAAGATATAAATGACTTTTTGTGTAAAAAGAGGTCATTAAGCAATCTTATTTATCCAAATTCCATTGCATTTTTCCCTGTTCCTGAGCTCCTGAGTTATTACACTGAATTATGTTCTCCCTCTTTCCTTCCTCCTCCCCTTCCCAATGTGTTACTTGGTGTTAAAAGCTCTGTAGTTAAAAACTCAATTTAATTTCTAGTTCTTTAAACACCATAACATTCTCTTCTTCAGAGCCTGAATGGAAGAAGGTTTTGTGATTCCCTCATGTATTGGTTAATTGCAAAGAATGGAAACAAACTCTACCTGATTTAAGTAGAAAAATTAATATTAAACGATATTGGAATCTCATATTCATTGAGAAGGCTGGAAAATCAGGCACAAATAGGCAAGAACAAAAGAAAGCTCTGCAGCCACAGCCACACCAGAACCTCCTGGTGACATGCTGCCCCTACCGATGCCCCCACCCAGCACTGGACCCACCACCTGAGGACACTCCTGCTGCTGCCCTCAAGAAGCTCCTCCCTACCTATGCCTCTGGCTTCACTTCACTAACTCCAGATTGAAACTTCCAGCCACTACACTCAATTGACCTGGTTCCACAGCAGCTAGAAAAGCAATTTCTGAGAATTTTCTGTCTATGGTAGAAAGGAATTGTCTGCTTCTATAGTGAGTAGACTCTGCTTCCCACCAAAGCCTTTATGGTAGGAAATTTCCAAACTACAGGAAAGGAGGTAAAATGCTACAGAGCTTTTTTTCTTTTTAATTTCAAAATATTAAAGGAGTACAAATGTTTTTGTTTCACCAATAGCTTTTATAATGTTTAAATCAGGCCTATGAGTGTGTACACCACCAGAATAGTGTTCACTGTGCCTGTTAGGTAGGTTTTTACCCTTCCACTCCTCCCCACCCAGCCCCATTTGATTTCCAATGACTTCTACTTCTTTCTCTGGCCATGTGTGCCCATCAATTAGTTCCAAATTACTAGAGAGTACATGTGGTGTTTGTTTTTCCATTCCTGAGATATTTCACTTAGTATAATGGTCTCCAGACCCATATAAATTACTGCAACAAACATTAATTCATTCCTTTTTATGGCTGAGTAGTACTCTGTGGTTATATATACCACATTTTCTTTATATACTCATGAATCGAAGGGCAGTTAGGCTGATTCCACATCTTTGCAATTATGAATTGTGGTGCAATAAACATTTGAGTGCAGGTGCCATTTTGATAAAATCATTTATTTTCCTTTGGGTAGGTATCCAGCTGAGGGATTCCTGGATCGAATGGTAGGTCTCCATTTATTTCTTTGAGGAATCTCCATACTGTTTTCCATAGAGTTGTCCTAATTTGCAGTCCCACCAACAGTGTATAAGCATACCTTTCTCTCTGCATCCATGCCAGCATCTATTGCTTTTGGACTTTTTAATAAAAGTCATTCTAACTGGGGTAAGGTGATATCTCATTGTGGTTTTAATTTGAATTTCCCTGATAATTAATGACATTGAGCATTTTTTCATCTGTTTGTCTTTTGCCTTTCTTCTTTTGAGAAACTTCTGTTCATGTCTTTTTCCCACTTTTTTTAAATCTTTTTTTAAATTTCATTATATTATGGGGGTACAGATATTGTTAGGGTTACATATATTACCCCTGCCAACCCTCTCCCCACCTGCTGTGCTAGAGCTTCAAGCATGTCAACCCCCTGGTGGTAGCATGTCGACCCCCTGGTGGTTTTTTCCCACTTTTTAATAGGGTTTTTGGTTTTATTCTTGCTGATTTGCTTGAGCTCTTTGTAGATTCTGGCTATTAGCCCTTTAACAGAAGTATAGCTTTTGCATATTTTCTCCCATTCTGTAGGTCGTTTATTTGTTCTGTTGATTGTTTCCTTAGCTGTGCAGAAGTTTTTTTGTTTAATCAAATCCCATTTATTAATTTTTGTTGTTGTTGCAATTACCTTTGGAGTCTTAGTCATAAGTTCTTTGTCTGTGCCCATGTCTAGAAGAGTTTTTCCTACATTTACTTCTAGAATTTTTATGGTTTCATGCTTTACATTTAAGTATTTTATTCATCTTAAGTTAATTTTTGTATATGACAAAGGATAGGGGCCCTGATTCATTCTTCTGCATATGGTTATCCAGTTTTCCCAGCACCATTTATTGAATAGGACTTCCTTTTCCCAGTGTACATTGTTATCTGCTTTGTCAAAGATTAGTTGGATGTAGGTAGATGATTTTATATCTTGGTTCTCTGTTCTGTTCCATTGGTCTATGTCTACTTTTATACCAGTGTCATGCTATTTTGGTTACTATAGCCTTGTAGTATAATTTGAAGTCAGGTGACCGATGCCTCCAGATTTGTTCTTTTTGCTTAAAGTTGCTTTGGCTAGTTGGGCTCTTTTTTGGTTCCAAAAAAAGCACAGAAGTATTTTTTTTTAGATCTTTGAAATAAGACATTGGTATTTTGATGGAGACTGCATTGAATTTATAAATCACTTTGGGCAGTGTGGACATTTTAACAATATTGATTCTACCAATCCATGAGCATGAGATGTTTTTCCATTTGTCTGTGTTATCTGTGATTTCTTTCCTCAGTGTTTCATAGTTCTCCTTGTAGAGATCTTTCACCTCCTTGGTTAAGTATATTCCTAAGTATTTTATTTTCTTTGTAGCTATTGTGAATAATATTGAGTCTTTGATTTGACTCTCAGCTTAGCTATTAATAGTATATAGAAATGCTACTGATTTGTGTACATTGATTTTGTAACCTGAGACTTCACTAAATGTATTTATCAATTCTAGGAGTCTTTTGGTGGAGTCTTTGGGATTTTCTAGATACAAGATCATAATATCAGCAGTAAATGATAGTTTTACCTCCTCTTTCCACATGTGGATACCCTTTATTTCTTTCTCTTATCTGATTGCTCTGGCTAGGACTTTTAGTACTATGTCAAATAGAAGTGGTGACAGTGGGCACCCTTGTCTTATTCCAGTTCTTAGGGGGAATGCTTTCAACTTTTCACCATTCAGTAGGTTGGCAGCTGTGGATTTCTCATATATGGCTTTTAGAAATTTGAGTATGTTCCTTCTATACCTAGGTGGTTGAAGGTTTTTATCATGAAAGGGTGCTGGATTTTATTGAATGCTTTTTCTGTATCTATTGAGATTATCATATAATCTTTCTTTTTTCTTTTGTTTATATGGTGAATCACATTTACTGATTTATGTATGTTGAACCATCCTTGCCTCCCAGGGAGGGAGCCCACTTGGTCATGGTGAATTTATTTATTTATTTATTTATTTTGATGTGCTATTAAATTTGGTTTGCTAGTATTTTCTTGAGGATTTTTACACCTATATTCATGATGGCTATTTGTCTGTAGTTTTCTTTTCTTCTTGTGTCCTTTCCTGGCTTTGGTATCAAGTGATATTGGCGTCAAAGAATGAGTTAGGGAGGATTTCCTCCTTCTCAATGTTATGGAATAATTTCTGCAGAATGAGTTCTGCAGAACCCAGTTTTTCTCTGTAGGTCTTGTAGAGTTTTGCTCTGAATCCTTCTGGTCCATGGCTCTTTCTTGTTGGGAGACATTTTTATTACTGCTTCAATCTTGCTGCTTGTTTTTGGTCAATTCAGGATTTCTATTTCTTCTTTATTGAGTCTAGGGAGGTTGTGTTATCCAGGAATTTGTCCATTTCCACTATGTTGTCTAGCTTATGTGCATAGAGACTTTCATAGTATTCATGGATGTTAGTTTGTATTTCTGAGGTAACAGTTGTAATATTTCCCTTTTCATTTCTGATTGAGCTTATTTGTGCCCTTTCTCTTCTATTTCTGGTTAATCCAGCAAGAAGTCTATCAATTATGTTTACCTTTTCAAAGAACCAACTTTTTGTTTTGCTGATCCTTTGTTTTTTTGTTTGTTTGTTTTTGGTTTCCATTTCATTTAGTTATGCTCTGAGCTTAGTCATTTCTTTTCTTGTGCTGGCTTTGGATTTTTTATATGAAGTGTATTGTTTAATATTATCAATGAATTAATCAAAACACTGCAGGCCAAAGAACATAAAACTGCAAAATGGGCTGCCAGATTGAGACTTCTGGAGTAAATGACATCTAGGTTCCTTCTAGCTATAAAAAATGTCCAGTCAATGAATGATGCTTCCTATTCCACTCTCTGTTCTTATTGGATCACTACAGTTTGTTCAGTAAATAAGATACCAGGGCATGTTATATAAATAACTTGGTTAGATTTTTCTACCGCAGTGACCACACATTGATAGTTTAGTAGAATGATGCTTATAAATGGCTTTAGATTTTTATCTAAATTATGCTAATTATAGTGGGGTTCTCAGGAGCATAGCACCCCAGCACTCTATCCACTCATTCTTCCCCATATGTAGACACCTCCCCACAGTTACCTTCAATTTTGGCAAATGTCCATCTTCTTCTGGTGGACTTTTTGAATCAATTTTGAGTTTGTTTGTTTGTGTTTTTTTTGTAAACCTAAAACAACTATCCTTCAACTGGTATCTTTCTCTTTGAGGGAAAAGGGTGTCAAGCTTCTCTTGAGGTCTACTTCTAATGGTGGCTTTAGGATACACTCTCTTTCAGTGGTGGTAGCCAGACCATGCCAACTCCCACTGACGATTGCTGAGGAAATGTCCCCTGGGTGAAGAGGAGTGCTGGCAATTTGGTTGGCACCCACTGCATTTCTGGTGGTGGCAGTGTGTCCTGCCACCTGGCCACATGAGGCAGTGGTGACAGCACTTGCTTGGGGCTCAGCCCTGGGGCCAGGGCTTAGGCACAGGCAGTCTGGCGTGGCTCCACTGTGGGCTCTGCGCTGAATCCGCCCCACAGGCTGGAGGCCCTGAGATATTGAGGCAGCCTTTCTTCTGGGCTCCAAACCTCTCAGAGGTTGATTTCTAGCTATGTTTTGTTCCTTCTTGTTCTGCTCCACATCTTCTTCCAGTGGAATCTCTGGTAGGTTCTGGTACTTTTCCCTCAGAATTACATCCGAACTAAGTGGGTTTTTTCAACTAAAACTTTTCCTTCTCTCAGACAATTTGGCAGCTCATGTCTCTAGTCAGCCATCTTGCTGCTCTCTCTGCTTCAGCTTTTTTTTAAAAAGTGACAAACAAGCACTCTTCCACACATTTCTCAGGTAATTCTTTCAGAAAAATGTCTTGTGGACATATTCTCCTCTCCTGATACTCTAAGACAAGTAGATTTTTATGGCCACTCATAAGGAAACAGCATCTCTAATTTCATATGGAAGTCAAAACTTCCTGTTACCCAAATGCTACTCTCTGGAAGTCTTCGACCTCACCCATGGCTGAAAGGGAAGAACAGTTTTTCTGGGTGACTTTTTCCCACACAACCATAACCACTATGACATGTCCTCCACTTCACACTCAACCTCCTGAATTATTCTGAAATCTAGCTCAGGACAAAGGTTTGCTAGGTTTCACTACTGTGTGAGAAACCATTATTTTCCTGTTTCTTTCCTTTGATGGCCCGAGAGCCATGTCTAGTGTACTTTGAGTCTTCCTTCCTCAGTCAGTTTTCCTTTCCTTGAGTACTATTTCTGAATAGCCATGATGTTACATGCAGATAGAGTCATTGAATAAGGAGAAACCACCTAAAACAAAGTCTAACACTTCATAAAGTAAGCAGCAATGGCATTGGTTAAATCTAGAAAATAGTTGAAGTATGTCTGAGTCCTTCCTAGGGTCTTCCAAGCCACCTGCTTTCCTCCCACATCTAGTATGCTTTTCCCCCCTTGCTTAACACCCTCCAAAAAGAATTGGGAACTCAATCACTCTAACACGTGCATGACTGATACTAAAAGAAATCTGTCCTTGAAACTGCCCAGGTGCTTTAGGGCTTCTCTGAAAAGTATTTTCCATCCAACAGTGCATATTTAAAACTGATCAAGGGACCCTTTTTTTCCTTTTTGATAGTAAGTTTCTAAAAGTTACTTTATTTCTAATAGACAGTCCAATATAAGAGTTGAACACCAAACCAGATATTTTGAAGTAAATCTCTAATTCCATTTTTGATGCTGAAATTCTGATTTACTTTTTCCCCCAGTTATGCACTCTATCTTCCTATTCTTCCCCATGCATACTTTGATATTGTCAAATGTATCGCCCCATTATCCTTTTTTGTCCCCCCACTGAGTGTCCTGCATGGCTTCTCTGTGATTTCACAATGTTCTTTCTCAGAAGAGCTGTCCATAGGTAGGCACCTGCTTGCCATTTACTCTTCTTTCCTTAAGAGAGGCAAGCTCTTGGGCTACTTCTAGTCTGCCTTTTTTTTCCTGCAAACTTTCTCCAAAGAGTTATCAGTCCCTACAAGAGTTAGATACCAAGTTTTCTTTAACCAAATATTCTGGAACAAAAGTCACTGTGCTTTCTGGTTAATTTTATCAGTTAGGTCTGTGATGGCTGACAGCCTGATCCCCTGACTTGATATAACAGCACACTTAAAAGTACAATTTCATGTTCATATTTGTACCTATTCTGATAATGAAATAAATTATCCTATCAAAAAGAACCCCTGTACTCTAATTAGTATAATTTAGATAAAAATCTAAAGCCATTTATAAGCATTATTCTACTAAACTATCAATGTCGGTCACTACGGTAGAAAAATATAACCAAGTTATTTATATAACATGTCCTGGTATCTTATTTATTGAACAAACTGTAGTGATCCAATAAGAACAGGGAGTGGAATAGGAAGCATCATTCATTGACTGGACATTTTTTATAGCTAGAAGGAACCTAGATGTCATTTACTCCAGAAGTCTCAATCTGGCAGCCCATTTTGCAGTTTTATGTTCTTTGGCCTGCAGTGTTTTGATTTAATTCATTGATAATATTAAACAATACACTTCATATAAAAAATCCAGACTTTTACTTCTTCTGAAGGAATTAGAACATCTGGCCCCATTTCGCACAATTATATGGGGTAAACATCTTGTCATATGCAAAAATCATCAGCTAATCCATTTCACTCATTTAATTAACTGCATGGCTTTTAATTTGCGGAATTATTGACAGAATCTCCACCATCACTACTCCATGCTGGTATATATAAGTATCCTAAACAAGCCATTGCAAAACAAACAAACAAACAAATCATGACTAAAAGAAATTGTCGTTCTTGGTTTCACTAAGACCTGCCACCAACTTGATAAAACAAAGTACTATTCCATATTGCTTCTTAATATCAGTAGGACATAAATACTTTCATTTTAAAGCTCAAGACAAGAATCCATTTTTATTTAATATTACAGGATTAGAGAAAGAGAACAGGACAAAGCAGGAGAGAGTATTATTAATAATAACCAAATTGGATGTAACTCAGACTGTTATTTAAAAGACAGAAAAAAGTGTCATGTGCTTATTTTTATGGTATATGAAACAATAGTTTTATAAAAAAGAACAACATAGGTTGCTAGAAATTAACTTTCTGTGTTTAACCTAAATAAGTTTGTGGCTAAAATTACATGTGTTAATTGCTTTATTATAAGAAATTTCAAACTATAGAGAATAAAATGTTTTCCATTTTAAATAACAAATTTATTAATTTTACCACTTATTCAAATAACTTAGTCTGATATGTCAAATTCAAATGAGCAAGGGATTGCCAGAAAGCAGAATGTTAGAGCTCAAAATAATCTAAGAAAAATAATCCCCTAGAATGTTTATATAATAGCAAGTAACTTGTATGAAAGTTTATAAAACCTTAAACAACCTTCTTTTTAGAAACTTCTAAATTCTTCTCCCAAATTATTATTTGTTTTAGCATCATGGAGATATACATCTAAGAGTACTGTGCTAAAAATAAAGAATAAAGAAGCAATGTTTTCCTCTCAAAATAAAAAAAAAAGTTATAATAAAGATGGTTGTTAAGCTTAAACAGAACATAGGTGTGCCTTAACAGTAGTTCCTTAATAGAACAAAATCCATTCTGGAATCATCAAAACCAAAATCTTTTATGCAACCACAAAGAGTAAAGACAGATAAAAATAAAAAAGACATTTAACAACGAAGCCTATGAAAATAACACCTAAGGTCAATATGGAGTCACCTTTGGAATTACAAAGACTGTTTCCCACAAAGTATAATTTTTATGAGAATCTACAGTCTATAAAAGCTTAGATTCTTCTGGAATAATAAAGAAGCAATGTTTTCCTCTCAAAAATAAAAAAGGCTATAATAAAGATGGTTGTTAAGCTTAAACAAAACATAGGTATGCCTTAACAGTAGTTCCTCGTATCTGCTACAGATCTTGTAATGTGCTCTGGTGACAAGCACAATAATGTCTGTGCTCTAAAATGTCCACATCCTAATCTCAGAAACTTTTAAATATGTCACCCTGCATGGTAAAGGGACTTTGCAATATGATTAAGTTAATGATTTTTAGATGGGAAAATTACCTAGATTATTTGGATATCTTGTCCACTTTGCTGCTATAACAAAACCTGACACTGGGCAATTTATAAGAACACAAATTTATACCTTACAGTTCTGGAGGCTGGGGAATCCAGGATCAAGGTGCTGGCAGGTCAGAGTCTAATGAGGGCTGCTGTCTGCTTTCAAGATGGCATCTTGCTGCTTCATCCAGAGGGGACAAATGCCGAGTCCTCATGTAGTGGAAGGGATATTAACAGAAGGGCCAAACGGGCCTAGCTATTATATCTCCTCCCAGCTGTTTTATAAGGCACTAATTCCATCTGTGAGAGAGGAGGTCTCATGGCCTAATCACATCCTAAAGGTCCCATTTCTTAATATGATTGCATTGGAGATCAAGTTTCAGCATGAATTTTTTAAGAGACACACACATTGAAACCGTAGTCTTGGGTAAGCCCAATGTAACCACAAGGATCCCTATAGGAAGAAGGCCAAAGGGTCAGAGTCAGAGGAGGCAATGTAATAATAGTAGCAGAGTTCAGAGTAATGTAGCCCTGAGCCAAGGAATGCAGGCAACTTCTAGAAACTGGAAGGGGCAAGGAAATGAATTGTCCCTAAAGCCTCCAGAAGGAACACAGCCCTCCAGACTTATTTTAGACTCTGACTTGCAGAACTATAAAGTAATAAATTTGTATTGTTTTAAGCTACTAATTTTGTGGTAATTTGTTACAGCAGCAATAGGAAACTAATACAGCTATGTACTGGGGATACATTAGAAAAGTGATTGGTCATGAAAAAGGGTAAGTGAAATGAGGCATACCTAGCAAAGCTAAGGTGGAGATACTAATGAGGGACACAAACAGACCAATATGGGCAACATGTTACAGGGAAATAGCCAAGATCTTCTGGAGACTCCATGAGCAGCAGATAGAAAGGTCTGTTTGCTCCGTGCCAGCTCATCTGTATCTTTCCCAAGGAAAGTAGAACAATTTATTGTTTCTGAAGGATCTATAGTTCTCTTCTCATCTCTTCTACTTTCTCTTATATAAACTTCATTTTTCCAATAGATTAAATCAATCTATTATTGGTTCCCTTGATCAATCTATTATTTGGTTCCCTTATAAATGAGTGCTAATAAGTAATGATATGCTGTTGAGTTACATTTCAAAAGTCTTTGATAAGTTTTAAACAGATTTAAAACAAAAAGTACATTTTGAAGTGGTTATGAAGAAACGCCTGTAAGACTTATTTAAAACAACATTCATCTAAGGAAAATTAGAGTGTGTAAGTAAAGACAAAAAAAAAAAACATTGATATACAATAGTCTCAGTTCTTTCCAAACTGAAACTAGTCTTAACTGGAACAGAAAAACAACCATATTAGTGATATAAAATGCTAACCATTAAATAGATCTTTGATAAGCACTAAATATATATACTCAATAATTAAAAGGCTCTCAAAGAATTATAAATGCATTATGTTCTATCAACAAAGTACATAATTGTTTTCTCTCTAAGGGCATTCAATTTATAGAACTATAGTTTTTAAAGATAAAGCTTAGGATGTTTGTGTCGACATGGAATTTCATAATGGTATCATCAACTAAGCCAACTTTTTCGATGTTGGTATCTTAATTCCACTTTTATAGAAGTATATAACTTAAAACATATTTTTCTCATATCCAGTTTTTGCCCCAAAGGCAGTTCTACTTTCTAACAGAAACAGGCAGGGGAGGTTAAATAGCTTGCCCAAGTTATACAACTAGTTAATAGCTTAGCCAAACCTGCTAACTCCTAATCTAGGACACTCTACTTACCACCATAGCCAAAAACCGTGCAAGCTAGAACACTATGAATGCCTATCAAACTACACCTCCAATAAGAGAATTCAGATCCTTTGGGTGTCCAGGTTAACATATTCTCAGATCAGTCCTGTCCAGCTAGTCTGTATTAAGCACTATGACTGATTCACTAGAAGGAAGTGAGACATATCTCTATTTTGTTCCACAGAGAATACATATTTTCCTTGTAAAGTTAGACATATGTAAAACATAGACACTTGATAATATCCTTTTTATTTTAAACGTGTAAAAATAATCCATTGTTGAAACCAGTACAAATAAGGATCTGATCTTTATATTAAAAAGCCAAGGGAAATTTTTTTAAATGAAATTCTCCCACAATTCATACCAGCATCTATGCAGTTAACATGTCTTCTCACTTTGTGTTTTTACACTACCACTTTCTTCACTTCCTACCAAAAAATGTCTAAGAGCTTATTTCCAGATTTTTTATTTTAAGTTAGTTGAATTTTAATAAAGGTTAATCAGTCTCAAGTGTTTAAAACTGGGTAACAAATTTTGTTTCCCCTTAAATTAAAATGCCTCATGGCTGTTGACGTGAAAATACAGAAAGGTCATTAGCCTCTTCCCTTTGCTTCTGAGAATAAACAAGATACTTGAGAAAATTTTTGACTAATTAATTCACAAATAAATATATTTATTAAATATAACATTCTAAATATTTAGAATCCTCCCCCATGCCATAATTTTTTCTCAAATTATGTTATAGCCAAAGAACTCCCTGTAAAATGCTACCCAGCTAGAACACTGTGAAATGCTGCCAAGAGTAGGTGTAACACCTTCGTGTGCTCAGGCTCTGTGTTATGACACACAGGGAGAATATGGAGGTTTCCAGAGCCAATGGCGTGAACCCACCTGGAAGTGAATATTCTGGTTAACTAGGGGCTTCATGAGAGGTTTTAATTTAATGTTCAATATCAACGTGGTATAATGTCTTCAATTCAGTAATCACATACTATGGGATCACCTGCATCACCCTTAAACTAGAACATTCTGCTATACTATTGGGAAGCCCTCCTATTTCTAAAATGTAAAGCTAGTCACTAAATCTGAATTAACTTGGTGCTTCAATTCTACTAATTCAAGACTCTATAAATGCAGGGCACACATACTTTTTTTATACCTCACAAGAACAAGCATAACAAACAAACCTGTAAGATGTGATTGTATAGATTTGGATCAGCTGTGATGTTTTATGTATTACAAATAATTAGGAAGAAATTTAACATTTTTTCTACGGTCACGGAAGCCATTAGAATCAATAAGAACCATGTGTGCACACACATGTGAGCAAACCCTCCAAGTACACACACATATCTGTAGATAGTGAGGATTCTGTTCTCACAGGAAACATTCTCCATAACATTTTGTCCACTACTCTGTTTCTGGGTAAGATATTGTGCCAAGCACTGAAGATAGAAGGAATAGGGAGGTAGAGGGTCTATTCTTCTGAAGCCCATTTGGGCTAGACAGCTAAATCAACAGCCATGATATAACATAACTAATAGAATATGTAGTAGAAAGGAGTTGATTCTTGGAGGAAGGTATGAAGATGGAAAAGAGGGAGAGATACTAGTGTCAAGAGTGTGGGAGGTTGTTTACAAACCTTTATATGAGGCTGTGGAGATTCAAGACCTATAAATCCTCTTACAAGACGCCTACTTAAAAAGGACAGTAAGATCATAGGCCAGGGTGACAAAGAGTGTAACCTTAGTTGGGATAAGACAAAGGGTTGAGACAGGTGCTGTCATTCACCCATGCACAAATATACATCATTTTTT
>CAUYPO010094749.1:0-34530 GCA_963574435.1 Cheirogaleus major
AGGAGGGAATGGGTATATACAAACATAATGAGTGAGATGTGCAACTTTTGGGGGATGGTCATGCTTGAGGCTCTGCCTTGAGGGGGGGGCATGGGCAATATACATAACCGTAATATTTGTACCCCCATAATATGCTGAAATTAAATAAATAAATAAATAAAATTAAAAAAAAATAGATAACTTGTACTCAGTGCTGACCATGTGCCAGGCACAGTTCTTGGCACTTAATTCATTTATGTCAAACAACAAATTCAGGTGGTAAATAAGTATTTTTAAACATATTTATGGAAGTATAACTAACATAACATAAGATCCACCCATTTAAGGTACATGATTCAATGGTTTTTAGTGTATTTACAGATATGTGCAACAATCATCACAATCAATTTTAGAACAATCCATCATCCCCATAGAGAAACCCCATACCTATTAGCAGTCACTCCATAGTCCTTTTCCTCTCATCCTTTGGAAACTGCTAATCTATTTTTTTTTTCCTTTATGGATTCTGGACATTTCATATAAATGTAATTCTACAGTATGTGTTCTTTTGCATCTGGCTTCTTTCTTTTGCTTAGCATCATGCTTTCAAGGTCCATCCACGTACCATGGATCAGTACTTCATTCATTTTTATTGCTCAATAATATTCCATTGTGTGGCTGGACCTCAATTTGCTTATCCATACATCCACTGAAGGACGTTTGTGTTGTTTCAAGTTTTGGACTATTATCAGTAATGCCACCATAAACTTTCTTGTACAATTTTTTTTGTGTGTGTAAACATATGCCTTCATTTCTCTTGGGTAGATACCTAAGATTGGAAGAGGCAGTATTTTTATTGTCCTTATTTACAGGGAAGGCAACTGAACTACTGACATTACATTTCTCTCTCTCATCAGAAAGGCAATGCATTCAGTCACACTAATCTAGTTCAGTATATTGGCTTTAGAGTCACACTGATGTGGGTTCAAATTTTGGATGTCCCATTTAATCACTATGTGACCTCGGGCAAGTCAGTTAATCTCCATGAGCCTCAGTTTCCTTTTCAGCAGAATGGCCATGAAAACTATAGGTACATCATGGGTCACTGCTATTGTGAGGATTAAAGGAAATATTACACGCGAAGTGCTGAGCATAAAACTTGCCTGGCACACGGTGCTCAAAGGGATTTAGCTGCTATTATTATTAATCTTTCCTACAGCACCTAGGACAATACTGAGGAAGCCTAATTTGAAGTAAAATTAACAATGAGCTCTGTGATGTATGAGTTGCCATTGAGTCCCAGAAGAGAGTTAGAGTCTTCAGAAAGAATACTCACCAGCAAATTGGTATTAACGGATCAACACCTAAGTGGACATGTAGGAATAACATTTGTTGGGTGTTGGGCGGGTGGGAGGGGGGAGGAGGGGATGGGTATATACAAACATAATAAGATGTGCAACGTATGGGGGATGGTCATGCTTGAGGCTCTGCCTTGAATGGGGAGGGGGGCGTGGGCAATATACATAACCGTAATATTTGTACCCCCATAATATGCTGAAATAAAAAAAAGAAAAAGAAAAAAAAAAAGGTTCCTCCCCATAATACCCCTATTCTGGCAGTAAAGAAATCCAGTGGAAAGTGGAGACTTGTCCAGGACTGAAGGATAATCAATGAGGCAGTGATACTTTTATACCCAGTGGTCTGAAATCCATATACTATTACCCAAATCCTGCTGGGATCAGCCTGTTTTTCTGTCCTTAAAAGATGTTTGCTTTTTGATTCCTTTATATCCAGACAGTAATTTGTTTGCCTTTAGAAAGACCCAACCACAGGAAGGGCTAGACAGTTAATATAGACTGTCCTTCCCCGAGCATTCTAGGATAGCACTCTTATTTGGGGGGAGGGGATTACAAATACTGCTTATTAACCTGAGGTTAAAACTTCCAAACGCCATTATATAACATGTGGATGATATCCTTATCTATAGCCTTTCTTATGAAGAGTCAACTATAAATACTAAAAGTCCAGGAGTTTCAGGGAAAAGGTTTCAAGGCCTCAAGGGAAAAGGCTCAATTGTATATGTTTGAAGTGACCTATTTGGGGTTTATCACTAGTCCAGGACAACAGACTCTCTGACGAGATATAGGCTGTTTGTTCCCTGGAAAGTCCAAGTACCAGGAAACAATCGAGAGTTTCCTCGAATAACTGGATATTGTAGAACATGGATTCCCCAATTTGGAGAAATGGCCAAACCTCTGTATGAGGCTTTGAAAGAAAATAAGGATAAAATCTTACTGTGGGGAAAGGAACAAAAGAAGGCCTTTCAGGCCTAAAAACAGCTCGTACGCACGTACCAGCCATAGGGATACCAAACTTAGACAAGCTCTTTATCGTGTATGTTAAGAACAAGTAGCTATAGGAGTATTAGTACAAGAATTTGGACATTGGCAGCCACTGGGCTATTCTTCTAAAAACCTGGATCCAGTTGCAAAAAGGGTAGCCTCACTGCTTAACCCTGCATAACTTGGCACCCCTTGTTAACTAAGGGGAGATAGGGTGGCCCTCTTGTAGTTGGGTGTTAAAATACCAACTCCTAATGGAACACCCAGACATCACTCTAGAGATTTGCATGATCTTGAATCCAGCTACTCATCCCAACTGAGCTAGGAAAGCTAGAACCAATTAACCATAATTGAGTCCATTTCCATGGGGTTGACAGGGAAGATGGACTTAAAGAATACCCTCCTGAAAAATCCAGAGGACATTTGGTTTACTATTGGTAGCAGTATGGAAATTAAGTGCCAGAGGGCCAGATATGCTATTGCCTCCCACACTCAAATTCTTAAAAGTGGCTCATTGCCACCAAATAACTTCAGCCCCAAAAGCAGAACTATTAATATGGGCACTAGAATTAGCTAAGGACAAAAGAATACAGACCTATACTGACAGGAAATGTGCCTACATGGTCTTACATGCTCATGGCTAAATATGGAAGGAGAAGGCTAGTCCCAGCCAGAAACTCTCCCATAAAACATGGGGAAAAGATTTTCAAAAACTTCTACAGGTAGTTTATCTTCCAATAGAGATTTCCATTATGCATTACATAGGCCACAAAGGGACAAACATAGCCCAAGGAAATAACAAGGCTGATCAAGAAGCCAAAAGGGTGCCGGCCATTGGTATAGTGGTAAACATAGCTGTCTTCCAAGAAGCCAAAAGGGTGGCATGAGAAGAATAGTTCATACCTTATACTTCCTGGCTTTCTTGGTTGACACTTCTCCTAGGACCTCTGGTGGCCTTACTTCCATTGCTTATTTTCAGGCCTTGCTTGTTTAACCTCCTGGTCAAGTTTGTCTCTTCTACGTTATAACGGTTCCATTGCAACATCATGATCTGAGGGTTCCAGACTGCCCACTGGGGATACCTGAGACCTTCCCAATGGATGCTTTGGACCTCCATGCCTCTATTTCCAGATCTCGAGAGCGGAACTTCTAGGGACAGGTCAGAAGAGAGACAAGAAGCCTATGGGTAGGGACGACACCCCTTTTCAGCAAGAAGTAGTTACAGAAGACGGACTGTCTGTCCCTTTTCCCTGAATGCAAGCCTACTTGTCTCTCGGGGGAAATGTTAGGAAGAATAACAAGAAGAAAGGAAGGGGGCAAAAATGAAGAGGCCAATAAGCATTTGGAATCAAACTCGTGACAGCAGGAACTTGAAATTAGGGACTATTCTTGGCCAGGAGTATGTGTAGAAATGAGGAGCTTGTGTTCAAAGGTAACATTTTTCCCATTAACATACATTAGCATAGTAAAAATCATACCTACCAGTGCCATGGCAGTTCACAAATGGCATGGAAACCCCTGGAAGTTACCCTATAGGGATAAAATTGGGGGAGAACTCTATGCCCTCTTCCCAGATAAATGAATATTCTACCTACTGTTTAGTATATCATAAGGTATAGACATAAAAGTAGAAATATAATACCCCAGCATCATCTCCACACACAGAGATAGGACCCATTTCCCCTTGGGAAATGTACTTTAACTTTCTATACTGAAAAGCTGCAATGAAAGCTTGTGTGGAAGTGCTAAGTGTCATCACTCCATCTCCCTGGACTTGCTTGCAACTTTTCCAAGCAATGAGCCAAAGAACTAACCCTGACAGGACCTGCCAGTGTCTTGGCGCTCCAGCCTTGCAGGATGGATGCAGTGCCCAGTGATCCACAGCAGAGCAGTGTGAGACCTGAGCCCTGGTCCCAGGCAGGTGCCACCACAGCTGGTTTGGGCCATTCTGCCCCCCAGACATGCCACCGCTGTAGGGAAGGAAGTCAGCACCAAGCAAGTTACAAGCACATTTCCTCTTGAGGGAAGTTCCCTGTGGCCTCCCATGGGAACAGGTGTGGGTTTCGGCCGCCACCAGTGGAAGAATTTATCCTGAAGACTCCATCAAAAGGAGACATCAGGAGGGTGGGGATTAGAAGCAGCCTGTAAACCTGCAGCTCCCAAGGAAAGAATAAATGGGGTGCCATCAGCATCTCCGGGCTCCAGCCTACAGGATAGACACAGAGCCCTGTGATCCATGGCAGAGCTATGTGAGACTTCCCAAGCCCCTGTTTCCAGACATGCCGCCCCCACTGCAGGTAAGGAAGTTGGTGCCAAGCAAGTTGTTCCTCCCCAGTCTCAGCTCTGAGGCTCACATGCCACAGCCTGAGGCTCTGTTTCTGTGTCTCCAGAGCTACTGCCAGGCCTGGAACACCACCAGGGGATCCTAGCACTGTGCCTGGGCCCAAGACCCCACCCTATATGCTCCACCACATGAGGCCATTTCTCTCTGGAAGGGACATGTTCCTGGCTGAGGTACCTACAGATAAAGGGGCCAATTACTCTTTCTTTGAGGACTTGCAGTGGAGCCGGGAGTGCACAAATGGGAAACTTGCCTGCTGGTGTTTTGGAGATGCATACTAGTGGGTAAGAGACACAGACCGTGGGTAGATTTGAGAACTGTACTGGGATGGTAAGGGAATGCACATGGACTCAACTGATGAGTGTGCTGTGTGGGTCTAAGGAGCAGTGATTATGGGAGAGCACTCATCCCTCCCCCCAAAAAAACTGCGCTACTGGACAAGAGCAGAAAGATCCCAGGCCTTAGCACTTCCCTGTAAACACCCTTCCTGTATTAGACAGGTTGCTCTGATCCTCATACCAGTGGCTCCCCCTAGTGGTCAGAAAAGCAATTTAGGAGCCTCAACCAGGCTTTACAGAGCCTTTCTGGCTCTCAAATCTAGCCATGACCTCCCTTGCTCCTCCCCACTTCTCAGTGGGAGTAGAGATCAAGCAACCCCCTGCAAGCTACAGGATTCCTACTAAAACTTGGGGCACTCAACTATACCACCTGAGGAACCAGAGCTTACCATGAGCACAAAGAAACATATTGACAGCTGGCTCTTTCACACAAACATCAAGCAATGACAGGGGGAGCAACCCTGTAGCTGCTCATAGCATCTTCCAACTCAAGATAACGGTGTGGCTGATTTGTACTTAAGTACCACCCACCACCTCAGACTAAGCTGGGGGACCCAACAATTCACACTGCTGGGAAGACTTGAAAACAGCAGGCCAGAAGCAACCTGAGAGGATCACCAAACCTTCCTGAACACCCTATGGGCAGCTTGGAACCAGAACTCCTCTCCCTTGCACAATCAGGGATCTTCAGAAACTCGGACAGTCCTGTGAGCCAGGTCTAGTACACCCAGGACTCAATTGAGAGTCCAGATGAGAAGGAATCGGGTGAACTTGAAATATGAAAACAGCAAAAAACACCCCCAAAAGAAAACTCCTTGCCAGTGGATACCAACCAAAATGAAAATATTGAAATAATTCCAAATATAGATTATAAGGAAGCTCAATGAAATAAGAGAGAATTGAAAACCAACACAAACCATAAACAGCATAGGAAGTGAATGAAAAATTAACTGAAACCAAATTACTAAAAAACTTCTAGGAACAAATTCACTCAGGGAAATACAGTGGAAAGTTTTAAGATTAGACCAGGCATAAAATCTCAGAGCTTAAAGACAACACCTTCAAATTAAGTCAAAGAAAAGAGGAATGAACAAAGCCTACAAGAAATACAGGAGCCTACAAGAAATACAGGATTATGTAAAGAGCCTAAATATAATCATCATAGGCTTCCCTAAGGGAGAAGAAAATGGGTTATAAAAACCTGTGAGGGAATAATTGAGGAAAACTTCCCTGGTCTTGCTAGCGGTTTAGACATCTAAGTGAAAGCAGCTCAATGAACACCTGGGACATTCATCACAAAGAGACAATCACCATGACACGTAATCATCAGACTTGCCGAAGTTAACATGAAGGACCTCCTGTGAGCCATAAGGTGAAAACATCAAGTAACTTACAAAGGAAAACCCATCAGGCTATCTGCAGCTTCTCAACTGAGACCTTAACAAGCCAGAAGGGACCGGGGCCCCATCTTCAGTCATCTTAAACAGAACAATCACAAGCCTGAAATTTTGTACCCTGTGAAACTGTTTCATATATGAAAGAGAGAGACTTCTTAGATAAGCAAACACTGAGGGAATTTGTCAAGACCAGACTGGCCATGCAGGAAATAATCAGAACCACATTACACGTGGATCAGCACCATAGACACCCACCACTGCAAAACCATCAAAAATCTAAAGCTCAGAACTCATAAAACAATAGCACAAGAGTGAAAAGAAAGCAACAAGGTGTACTATCCAACAGGATGAACAGAAATGCATCCCACTTAACAATTCTTTTCCCTACTCAAGAGACTTACGGTGGTTGAATGGATTAAAAAATACAAGCCAAGTATCTGTCTCCAGGAACCACACCTAACCCACAAGGACTCAGACTCAAGGTGAAAGCATGGAAAAAAATTTCCATGCATGTGGAAATCAAAAGCTCGTGTAGCCATTCTCAGATTACTAGTGTTGATTTCAAGGCTATGTTAAGGACAAAGATGGTCATTATATGGTAGTAAAGGAGCAACTTAAGATATAATCCTAAATCATGCCTCTGATACAGGTGTGCCCAGATTCATAAGACAAACCCTACTGGATCTAAACATGACAAATAGCATCGTGATAGCTGGGGACTTCACCCCACTGACAGAACTGGGCAGAGCCTACAAGCAAAAAATAATCACTGGACTTAATAGGTACTCCAGACCATAGGCCTAACAAACATTTACAGAAGATTCCACCCCAAGACTACTGAATATGTGTTCTTCACAGCACATGAAACATCCTCTAAGGTTGAGCACATCTTAGGCCACAAAAATGTCTCAACAAATTCAAAAAGAAATTGTACTACATATCTTCATCACAGGAGTGCAAGGATGGTTCAACATAAATCCATAAATGTGATTCACTACATAAACAGCGAAAACAAAAATCATATGATCTTGATAGATGCAGAAGAAGCATTCGACAAAACTCAGCACCCTTTTATAAGAACTCTTGACAGAATAGACTTAGATGGAACATATCTCAATTTTAAAAAAAGCCATATACAACAAACTCATAGCCGACATACTGAATGGGGAAAAGTTTGAAAGCATTCCCACTTTCCATTCCCAACTGGAACAAGACAAGGTTGCCTACTGTCACTACTTTTATTCAACATAGTGCTGGAAGTCCTAGCCAGAGCAATCAGACCAGAGAAGGAAATCAAGGGTATCCAAATGGGGAAAGGAGGTCAAACTGTCATTCTCTATTGACAATGTGATCTTACATCTAGAAAACCCCAAAGATTCTGCCAAGAGACTCCTGGCATTGATAAATTCAGCAAAGTCTCTGCTTACAAAATCAATGTACACAAATCAGCATTTCCATACACCAACAGTCAAGCTGAGAATCAAAGACGCAATACCTTTCATGATAGCAATACAGAAAATAAAATACCTAGGAATGTATTTAACCAAGGTGGTGAGAAATCTGTACGAGAACTATGAATCGCTAAGGAATGAAATTGCAGAGGATGTAAACAAATGGAAAAATATATTATGCTCATGGTTGGGCAGAATAAACACTGTTAAAATGTCCATACTACCCAAAGTGACTTACAGACTCAATGCAATCCCCATCAAAATACTGACATCATTTGTACAGATCTAGAAAAAACAATTCTATGCTTCATATGGAACAGAAAGTGCCCAAACAGCCAAAACAACTTTAAGCAAAAGAAACAAATTGGGAAGCATCACTTTACCAGACTTCAAACTACACTATAAATCTGTCGTAACCAAAACAGCAGAGTACTGGCCCAAAAGTAGAGACACAGACCCATGGAACAGAACAGAGAACCCAGATATAAAACCATCCACATATTGCCATCTGATCTTTAACAAAGCAGACAATATTTTGGTCACAGGTGTAATAGCATAGAAGGAAAAAAAATAAAGGAAAATTTTTTTAAAATAAAAGACAATATGTTGGAGAAAAATCCCTATTTGATAAATGGTGCTGGGAAAATTGAATAGCCACACGTAGAAGATTGAAACAGGATCCTCATCTCTCACCTCTCTCAAAAGTTCAAGGTGGAAAACAGACTTAAACCTCTAAGACATGAAACCATAAGAATTCTAGAAAAAAATGTTGGAAAAATTCTTCCAGATATTGGCTTAAGTAAAGAATTTACGAAGACACCAATGACAATCACAGCAACAATGAAAATTAATAAACGGGACAACTACAAAGCTTCTGAACAGCTAAGGAAACAATCAACAGAGTAAGCAGGCCACCAACAGAATGGTAGAAAATATTTGCATGCTATACCCAGGGCTAACACCCAGAATCTACAAAGAACTCAAGCCAAATCAGCAAGAAAAAAAATCAACCACATTAAAAAGTGGGCAAAAGACATGAGCAGAAGCTTTTTCAAAAGGAGATAGACTAATGGCCAATAAACATGAAAAAATGTTTGTCTCTATCAAGAATATGCAAATCAAAACCACAATGAGGGCTGAGTGTGGTGGCTCACGCCTCTGGTAAGCCTAGCACTCTGGGAGGCCGAGGCAGGAGGACCGCTCAAGGTCAAAAGTTCAAGACTAGCCTGAGCAAGAGTGAGACCCCGTCTCTACTAAAAATAGAAAGTAGCCAGACAACTAAAAATACATAGAAAAAATCATCTGGGCATGGTTGCACATGCCTGTAGTCCCAGCTACTTGGGAGGCTGAGGCAGAAGGATTGCTTGAGCCCAGGAGTTTGAGGTTGCTGTGAACTAGGCTGACGCCATGGTACTCTAGCCTGGGCAACAGAGTGAGATCTCAAAAAAATAAAAAAGAAATCACTGAACTCCAGTGAGAATGGATTTTATCAAAAAGTCCTAAAATGATAGATGCTGGCATGGATGTGGAGAGAAAGGTACTTATACACTGGTGGAACTGCAAGTTAGCTCCATAACAGAGGGAATGGCATAGGTATAAAAAAAAAAGCTGGCAAAAATGTCTTGTCTCTTTAAAACTTCATTCTTTTTTGGGAACTGAGATCACCCCTACCTCAGGCTAGTAGTCAGGAGGGAAAGGGGGGTATGTCTTCTGTTCTTCACTGCAGGAGATGGACCAGGAGGGTGGGCCTCCCAGGTGGGCAAAGGACACAGCTTTGTCTCTGGCAGAGATGGGATGACTAGAATCATTAACTGTAATTGAACAGCAATCCTAGAACTGAGGGCCCTCCCTTTAAAAGCTCTATTTCTGCTTATGTACAGAAATTTGGATTTTGAGATGATGGTCTGCCATTTTTCTCCTGACAAAGTAATACACTTCTATTTCCTTCTCAACCACTTGTCCTTCTGATGCAGCTTCGTGGACAAGTGCCGAGCTTTTGGTGACAGTACAACCTCTATGAAAAACAGTATGGAGATTCTCAGTGAACTAAAAGACTTGCCATTTAATGCTGCAATGCCATTAAGTATTCACCCAAAGGAAGAAAAGCCATTTTACCAAAAAGACACCTGCATTGGAATGTTTGTAGCAGCACAATTCAATCACAAAGATGTGGAATCAAGCCAAGTACCCATTAATTCATGAGTGGATTAACAAAATGTGGTACATGTATACCATGGAATGCTACTCAGCCATAAAAAATGGTGAATTAATACCTTTTGTAATGACCTGGGTAGGACTGGAGACCTTCCTCCTAAGTGAAGTATCACAAGAATGGAAAAGCAAATACCACATATACTCGTTATTAAACTGGGACTTAACTGATCAGCACTCATGAGCACAGATGGAAGAAAATTCAATGGAAACCAAGCAGGTGGGAAGGGAGAGGAGGGGATAGGTAAAAATCACACCTAACAAGTACAATGTACACTGTCTAGGTGATGGGCACACTTATACTTCGACTCAAGCTATACAAAAACAATCTGTGTAACCAAAACATTTGTACCCCTGCAATGTTCTGAAACTTTAAAAAAGGCTGGAATGACGGGGATGTTAAACATATCTAACCAGATAAAAGCTGGTTTGCCTTCTAGACTGGTGTCCCAGGCAACAAGTGATAGGCCTGGAGGGTTCCAGGGAGACTAAAATCTGCAGGCTTAGGATCCTAGTCCTAGGATGTACTAAGGCAGAAACACCCAAGAAGAAGGTTTCAGCTGAATGTGGATGACAATCAGAGAAGGAAGGAGTGGTAAGGTCCTGGGAACCTTGTGGGATCTGACTGGCTGGGCCTAGGTGGCATTTCTGGGGATGGTGGAACTTGCTCACAAGGGCAGAAACGGGGGAGGGGAAAGGGGCCAATAGGTACTGAATGGTTAGTATTAGAAGTCCTGAGGTCCCTTTATGAATCTGAGGTCTAGCCTAGCATGGGACAGAACTGTGGCATTAACTCTGGTTGTTAGAGCAAAACTAGCCTTAAAGAGATTTTAATCCACAGGGTTTTGGGAAGACTATGGGACAACTGGGTCAAACTAGGACAATCAGATCCATCTAGGTATCTCATGGTCCCCCAACCCTGAGACCTATTGTACTGTAACATAATAGTCTGGGGAATGGGAACAAGTTCTTAGGCTAGACCCTTGTCTGTGGGGAAAAGTCTTTCTCTTGTTACTGTGGCTTCCTTAACTTTCTACCTTCCCAATAGGGATGTAATAGAGGGAAAGGCCTGAAAAAATGACGAAAATATTTTCTGTCTCTTTAAAACATCTTCCATTCCTTTTTGAGAACTAAAATATACATTGCTGCCTCTGGCCAGTGGTTGGGAGAGGGCAGGATAAGTCTTTTGTTGTTTGTGCTAAAGGAGATAGCTCAGCCGGGACCTGGTAAAGGGAGGTCCTGAGTGTGGGGGTCAGGGGATTGTCTTCAGTGGAGATGGGACAATCAGAATCATCAACTATAGTTGAGCAATAATTGCCTGAAGCTGAGAACCCATCCTTTAAAAGCTCTGTATTTCTGCTTGTTATGAGGACAATGTCATTTCAAGACAGGAGTCTCCATCCTCCTCCTCTGCTGGCAAAATAATATCTTTCCTTCGTCCTCAAAACATTTGTTCTCGTTCTTCTGATGTGGCCTCGAGGACAAGTGGCTGGATGCATACTTAGGTAAAAATTCTACCCTGTTCACAGTAGGATCTAGGTTTCTGCATGTGTCTGGTTGGTAGGCCCTGACATATATGGGATACTGTATTCTATACACTGGAGGTCCTGAGGGTATCCAGCAGCCCCTCTAGGGTGCCCAAGCCAGTAGCTGAAGTCCTTGTCTCTGCAGAACCCAGTAGTGTCACTGGATGCTTGAGCTATGTGCTAAAGGTGGCAGATAGCCTCAGAACACATGTTACCATGTTAGGGAGGCTTAAAGTCTCCCAGGACCAGCTGCTCTGACCCCTGTTTTATCTCTGTAGGTTCTAGAACTCCTGGAGAAGAGTTGGAAGACCTGGGCCAAAACCAGCATGAAGGACCAAAAGTCATGCATGTGTCTGCTAGAGGCATATCAGGGCCTAGACTAAATGTGCCACCCACTCTGAATCCATGGCATGCCTGGAAGGTGTGAGGCAGTGATGTAGCCCTAGAGACCTGAAGGCTTGTGCATTAGCCCCTTGTCTAGGAAGAGATTAGACTAGTGGAGTAGAAAATAACATATATACCCCTGTTCCTGGACTAGCCTATGAGGCTTGTGGCAAGAAGGAATAAAAATGTAAACTAAGAGCTGAAGTCAAAGGACAAGGGGAATTCAAGGGCACTGAACCCTGCAGTTTAGATTCCTGAGTGCCATCTTAAAAGTTGTGAAAGACATTCTCTGCCTCTCCCCCACCCCCGCTGCTTTCACCTTTCTGCTCAGAACCAGGTACTACCATGGCATCCTGATGGTGGTGGCCTTACAGTTCAGGCCTTGCCATGGAAGCTGGTCATCTTGTGGTGGCTGTAGCTTGGCATCAAGGATGCTCCCTTGGTGGCTCCAAAAGAAGGCATCCCCAAGGGTGGAAAATAGGTAAGATAGCATCTTCTTGGAGACTGAACTGTCTTTATATTAGCTGTGGTAGACCATGAGGGGCTCTAATCCAATATGAGCAAGTAAGAGCCAAACCTGGGGAGGTCAGACTCACACAAACAAAACTAGAAATCCTTGCTGCCCTTGGCCACCTGGTGTCTGAGTCCCTCTACCCATATCTGGGGTATTCTTTACCCTTTAAGTCTTAGAAGCAGCACCTACTTGTCCTTATAGTGACTGACATGTGAATAACCCCTTTACCAATCTTTTGCAGGTAAAGAATGTAGACACCTGACTTAAGCTTCATTGATTAATGAATCCTTCCCAGGCTTGGAATAGAAGCCAATGGAACAAAGGTTCTAGGACTGTAGTCGTCTCTTTGTTAGAACAAAATCAAGCTTTGGGAAGTACTAGAAGTGGTCACATCTGTGTCCTACCAGTAGGACAGGATTTAGTGCTCAATAGTGATGATAGAAATGTCCTTACTAGGCAGGTCTGTGGTATGGCCTCAGAACTTCAGACTCCAGCCCTCCTGGGAATTCTTGCAAGCCACCCCCAGTTCTTGCCACGAGTTCCTCTTTCTGCTTAACTCAGCGAGACGACTTGTTGCCTGTGAACAAGAACACTGGCTAAGAAATTTGCTAGCTTGTCTGGCAGTAGGAGGGTATACCTTCAAGGAAATGACTAGTATGCTGGCCTGGTTGGGGCTGAAGGCAGTGGCAATCTATCTGGTATGAAGGTCTGACACTCTTGTGGCATATAACAACAAAACCATCACAGAATGAGATGTTCTTAAGACTGTTCAACAGCTATCTTAGCTCGGCCTTGAATCTGTCATACCTTTCATTCTCTTAAAGGAGTAGTTTGCTACCTATAAGCCTCACCTTTAGTGAGCAGATTGTTGCTGGGCCTTACTTTCTTCACTGGTTCATAAGAATACTTGGTGGGCTGCTTTGGTTTTTGAAGACAGTATATGCAACACTCACTCTAGCCTCATCGCTGGTGATATGAAAGGGTGACAGCTTTGGGTAGTACTTAGAGCAAGAAGATTCCTGCCAGAACAAGATATAACTGTGCAGCCCTGCAATTTGACTCCCATATACCAGCAGGATATTGGTGCCCAAGTGTCCATAGTAAGTTAGAATACTTTTGGCAAGTTCTAATAGAATCTCAGTGGAGGCCCCTAGGGTTTTAGGGAAAAGCCAGGCTGTCCTCAAATAACTGTTGAAATGGTGCTTGGCTTGCTATTTGGTCACTGTAGAAAGTGAATACTGCCTATGAAAACCAAGTGTATCAGCTGGTTATAGACCACTGTGGCATTCTAGCCCCATTCAAGGTGACCTTGAAGGATCATAGGGAAGGGATCTTCTTAAAGGGCAGGAGTCTAGACCAGTCACTTTATCCCTTACCTGGAAGGACACATGGTCTAAACAAAGCCCTATAGTCAGAGGCTAGATGTGACTGGTTGTGGACTTAATGCTAGTTATATAATCTTGTTCATCCTTAGACGAGGGGGTTTGGGGCAATACACAGATGGGGTACTTATAATGGACCCGAGGTGTGGTAATATCTCTTGCAAATGCTCACAAAAGCCCATCTCTGGAGGAAGCTCTTACAAGAGCAAGGTGGCCTGCCCTTGGATCAGACATCTTTCTTCACTAACCATCCCAGTACTTAAAGGACTCGTAGATAAGGTACTATGCATGAGATGAACTTGAACTTCTCACAAATGCTGAACTGACAGCTATGAGACCAACTTGTAGCAGTGACCTGAGCCCCCAGTAAAGCACCTTGAACCTCAGAGATCAGCCAGCTACCTGATGGTGAGTGCCCTTCATTGGATTCCTGTCATGGAATGGGGGTTGGGCAATTGACTATGTGCCATTACCAGAACAGATGTGCACTTAAATCTATTGATACTTTCCCTGCCTGATAGGCTTAAGAAAAACTGCTAGCTATAAACTTGAATATGTAATAACATTCAGCTTCATTGTTTCCCATATAGCATTGCATCTGACAAAGGAACTGACTTTTCAACACGAGTGAGCCATTAAGCTGAAGCCTGTGGTATTAGTTATTATATATTTCTTCCCATAGAAGCAGCTGACTACAGGATGGTGGAAAGTTTTCTAAAGTTTCTATTATGCTACCTGGGGTTCCCTGCTTTCAGAGACTAGAATACTGTCAGAGGGCATGGTTTGTATTCTGAACCATTGACTGTGATATTGTCTCCTTCATATCCAAACTACTTAGATTCAGAAGCTGAGCATTAGAAACAAACATGGCTCCTCTCATGGCAACAGCAAGAGTCCTCACAACTTGATTCCCTTTTCAGGGTTTCTGGGCTCTACTAGTTTAGAGACCGTAGTAATTTAAAGAATGCTTCTACCAAAACAAAGTGGAAACAAAGATAGCCTCCAATCACTTGTCTCTATTACTTTGAAGATGTCACAACGTTGGCTGGAGTGATTATGTCAAAGAAAATGAGATTGCCCTATGCAATAGAGGCAGGGGGAATAGCAAATCCAGGGACTCTCCAGGCAAACCTGATACTCAGGTGCAAATTAGCAGATGGTAGCACTGCCAATGTAAGGCTGCTATCAAGGGTATACTTAGTAATAAAAGTTCAGATCATTCTGTCATCAACCCAATCAGCTGAAATTCTAGATTAGGGGAAAAGAAACAATGGCCTTATACTAAAAGGTCTTTAGTCTGCCTTCATCTTCCTTATGGTGACTAGTGTTTACCTCTGTCTCATTACATAAAGGTAGAATGATTTGCTATCATAGAAACGAAAGTACTAAAACTTTCTTGGCTAGTCTTAAGCTCGTGCTCGGGAGTGGCAGCAGTGGGATCTTCAGGCAGTTCTGGGCTGTGACTCTTGTGTGTTTCTGGCTGAGCCTTGTTCTCTGGCCCTGAGTGACTCTGGGCTAAGTATTCCTTAAACTCTTCTGCTTAAGTTACACGAAGTCTGTTTCTGATATGGCCCCTGGGTGGAAACACTTAGGATACTCTGGATGTGTGTTCTCTGGCCTTGACTAAGCCACTGTCTCATTCACTAGATGTGAAGGCCCAGCCAGGCCCCTTCAGTTTGTGTGCCCTCTCTCACCTTAAGAGCTGGTTCCTTTTAGTATGTGCCTTGATACCTGTATATGGGCAGCATCTATAGGATCATGGCTAGACCTGCTCATTAGCCTTCCTACATGGGCAAGTGGTCTTAGCTTTCTTCATTCTAAGATCAGCTTCCTTTAGAGTCCCTTGTCTTGCTGATCTTGTACCTGCCTATGCCCAGTAACCTCCTTTCTCACCTCCCAGCTCAGCACCCTCATTGCCTTTCACTCTTGAGCTGGAGAAATCCCATCAGGAGCTGTATGTAGCTGGTGCCCCTCCTGTCCTCGATCCTTGCAGGCCTTTAGGCACCTGATCCAGAAGCCTATTCCTGTGTATGTTGCATGGTTCAAAGTCCTGAATGCAAGATGTTCAGCTCTTCTCCAAACTCTGAGGGGAGGGAGTGGTCCAGTCTAGTCCTACTCTTTGCCTTTAAGCCTTCCTTCTAAGCTCCTGGAGACTATGGGCAGCTTGAACAGTAGTAAGAATCTAGTATCTTCTTTTGTGCTGTGAGGGACAGCCAGGCCAGTACCTGACTTGCCCTCATTCGATCAGTGCTTTGCTTATTCTCCCAGATGCACTAAGTACCTACTTAGGCCTGTGGGATAGGGATGGACTGACATCACTCCTGTCTGACCTCAGTGCCAGGTGAGCTAAAGGGCTCTGATGGAGCTTAACAGCCACAACTTAAACCTGATGTGCCAGAATTGGTGTGGAACAAGCTGGAGGTAAATTATTATAAGACTTTCATAGGATTGACCCAGGAGTGGAGTCATAAATTCTGTTCAACACTGTCTTGTGTCTATTCTAGATTACTGCAAGAACTTCCTAACTGGTCTCTGGACTTCCATGCCTGTTTCCCTCCCATCCTTCAACATTTCAAGTATAATTCTTCTAAGGATATGCCAATGTGGTTTCCCTGACAGCTCATGGCTCCTGGTAATTCAGATGCTCTGTTCAGCAGATCCCTGGTTACCTCCCATAATGTCTGCTTCCAGAAACAGCTGCCTTGTACCTCTATGCCACCTTGGGCTGTCCTGGGCCTAGAACTCTAAGGCACTCTGGTGTCAAGGAGGCAGGGGCAGCAGTGCTTAACACATGCTGGACATAACGTTTGGAAGATTATCTCCTTCAGACTAAGGAAGGCTGACTGGCAGATACTCTTCCCTTTGCCCGCAAACTGCCTGTCCCAGGAGAGCCTTTTACTGGGCCACCAAGGAGCTGAGTTTACCCATGTCTAGCTTCTGTTGCTGCTAAGGGTGGTGAGGAAGGAAAAGTGGGGCTTCCAAGAGATGATTGGCTGCTAACACTTACTTGGCACTTAGGGTGCTCTTAAGCACTTCCCGTGCACTTACCCATTTGGTCTTCCCAGTAACCATATGGAAGGTACTATAGTCTCCATTTATAAATGAAAGTAAGGCCTAGAGAAGTAATTTTCCTATGTTTATACAGTTTGGAAGTGGTAGAGCCAAGACTGTCTAGTTCTAGGGTGTATATTCTCTCCCCACTATCTTATGAGCACTCAAACAGTCCAGTTGACAGAATTTCACTGAATAGCCACATTAACATATGACATTTTATGCTGAACACCATTAATGTTTCACTAAGCTTGTTTTATCACTGATCTATGTACCTCATCACCTGTCAATCTTACGTGATGCATTTCAAAGTAAATTGCAGACATCTGTATATTTCCCCTAAATCATATGAATATTAGAGTTGAAGATCTTAGTTTCTTGCTGTGAAATTGACATGAATTTGTGCTTCCACCACCATGCTCTACTGCTTCTACACAAATAGCATAAAACAGTCAAGGCCATCAGATGGCCACTTTGCAAGTGTTCACTAAACTGTCACATGCAAGAAGACTTGAGATTATGAGGGTAGATTAAACTTACTAATAGTGTTCTCACCAAATGTAAAACTGAGAAGCACCTAGAGAGAACATGCAAGTACAGTGGAAATACAAGCATGAGGCCATCCATACAGAAAGGGAAAACCAGGGAAGGCCTTATGGAAAAGATGCTGGATAGTCTTGAAGTAAGATACAACTAGCCAGGAACAGCCTGTACTAAGACAGGAAGACATGAAATGGGATGGTTCATACAGCTGTAGGTAACCTGTACCAGGCTTGGCTGGTGCATAAAATGGGAGTAAGGGATGTGTTTGTTTTGAGCCCACTCTGTAGTAATTTGTCACAGCAATAGGAAACACATTTATCTTGTTTTGGGGGTCAGAAGTCTGAATTGGTTTTCACTGGGCTAACACAAAGGTGTTTGTAGGGCTCTGTCCTTTTTGGAGCCCCTAGGGGGAAAGTGTTTCCTTGTCCTCTCTAGTGTCTGGAGACCTTCCATATTCTTTGGCTCATTATCCCCTCTCTTTTCAAAGCCAGTGATGTCTGGTCAAGTCTTTCATGCCGTATCACTGACAGTGCTTCATATCATTTCTGACTCGCTTGTCTCCTTCAGTTATAAGGACCTTGGTGACTACATTAGGCACACCTGGGTAATCTCACTATCCTTAATCACATCTGCAGAGTCCCTTGTACCAGATAAGGTAACATAATCAGGTTTCAGGGATTAAGATATGAACATCTTTAGGGCGACCATTATTCTATCAACCATGGGCATATTGAGTGGCAGGGACCATCAGGGCACATAAACTGGTCTTGGGCTTAGGCCTCTGAAAAGATGCAGCTTTTGGATGAACTTGACCTGGCAGAGAAAGGGCTAGGTCAAGTACAGAGGAAGGACAGTCCAAGTCCTGCTATAGTCTTCTCTACCTGTCAGGCTTGGCACAGAAGAGATGACCAGGAAAAACTGTCAAAATTGACCAAAGGATGGCAGCCAGGTGATAGGGGAGCAGCCTCTAATGAACTGAGCCAAACTCTCCCTGGGAGAAAGCTGGGGACCAAGGCAGGAGGATGGGGCTATCCTTGAAGACTGTGGTACAGCCCTCTCCACACAGCATGAGGGTTAAGACAAATCCATTACTGTTTCCTTGTCACTGTTGCCCATCTAATGACCACAGATAATGGTGGAATGAGAATTAACAGGGAGATTTAACTTACCCTGGTGTCAGCAACTACTGGGCCTCAAGTTTATGTGTTAAAGTGGCTGCCAGGCCACTCCCAGGAGGTTTTTCTGGGATTCTGAGGCCAGAGGAGCACTGAGGTGACCAGGCAGAGGGAGAAGCGGGAGCTCAGCCTGGGCTGGCTGCTCTCTTCTGCTGAGATCTGGCAGTTATCTTGTCAGCTGCCACTGGACAACCTGGCTCTGGTTGGTGATCTGAGCAGAGCAAGGATGAGAGCCCAAAGCCCACCTCAACTCCTTGGCCTGAAGACAAGCATCCTACCAGCTCAGCTTGGCATCCAGGGTACCCCAATATAGCCCCATTTCTTGGTGGCTCCCCTGGTTGGTACCTGGCACCAAGCCTTTCAGCATAGTATGTGTGCTGCATGCCTGGTTCTGCCCATTCCCTTCATTTTGCTTGGCCTATGTGCCACTCATGCTCTCAGCCCTGCCCCTCAGGCACCAGCCCTCCTGTGCTACCGACCCTTGCCCCTCCTTCACTTTGTTTTCTCATGGGCAGTTTCCTAGCTGGGCTGACCTCTTGGCCATGTAATTGATTCTGAGAGCATGACTGTGCTGGAAGTGGTTCCAGGAGGCTTCCCCTGGCTCCATCCTCCCCTTATAACATAAAACAGAAGTTTGGATTAGACAAGCAGCCCCAAAGCAGGCAATTCTGGTGGTTAGCCAGCTCCTAGGGCTTATCTGACTTGGTCTCTCATACAGGGTTCCATGATAGGTGATTCCCAACAAGGATACAGTTGGGAAGAACTCTATAGTCCCTGGGATGGTAAACTCTGAGCATAGGAATCGTATTGGTTATACTGACCATGTGCCCAGCACACAGTAGCTGAGTTGAATGCACACCATAATTAGACCTGCCCCAGAGCCCAAATGTGGAGTGCCTTGGCCCCCTTGGGAAGACATAGACCACAGTTATGGCCTGGATGAGACTGGCTACTTTGGCAGAGAGAATCTATTCCTGACAGTCCTCAGCTTTCCACTCACTGCCCCTCTATTGCTGGGTGACCTTGGATGAGTCACTTTAGTACCCAAAGTCTCAGTCTATGGGTACAAAAGTCTCTTATGAGTGTGACACAGGATTCGATGAAATCGTAAATGGGCCAGGCCCAGGATGTATGCTTGGTCAGTATTAGGTCTCTGTTCCCTGGACCTGGTACTCCCCACAGTACCCCCTCCCTGCTTTGGCAGAGAGGGTACCCCAACCTCCATCCTGTGGGGACCCAGGCCATTCCTGATGAACCAGCATCGGCCTACCCTAGGGTATCACAACAGGAAATATCTGTGTATGGACTTTGACAGGTGCTTAAGAATTGACAGACTACTACATAGGGTAATTCTTTCTGGAATTCCCTTGTCAATTGAGCCCCAGGCTAAAACTCATGCTCTTTATGTTGAGAGAGGCAGGCCCATGATTCCCACCAAGGTGGGGCCCACCCTCACTGACTTTTGTGGGCAGGTGTGCAACAGCAGCCACACGGGCCCACTGGCACCCAGTGCCTCTCTGACAGTCTCATTCCTTGCTTTACACCTCTGATGCCTTTCATTTTCATCTCTGGTTGATTTTCCTTCCTTTTCACATGCTAGGCCCTGTCTCTCACCTCTGTGATGGATTCAGCCACTCTTTCAGACTCCAGCTGCCAAACTCCTCTGGAGCTGCTGGGGGTGGAGGAGGGGAGGATGGTGGTAGAAGTCACTCTCTGTTCCAGGGTTGGGGTGGGGGGCACACCCTTCCCAGAGCCTGGAGGCAGCTCATGGCAGAGAAGTAGAAAGCAGATCCCATGGTGCAGAAGGAAGGGGCTGGGAGCTGTCAGGCTCTGTCACAGGAAATTTTCCCCTTTCTGGGCCTCCAATTCTTCTGTATAAAAGAATGTGATGGTTATGGATTGCTCATCTAAGATAAAAAAAGTCTAAGACCTCAGAAATAGGACATTGATTTCCTTTCATGCCTCTGGATGTGCCTGCTCCAAATGTCTGCCTGCCACCAGCTGGGTCTTTTAGAAAATGTGTCAAGAGATAGTGTGAAGAGATAGTGTGTGGTGTGGGGGCTCTAGTGACAAGCTAATTCTGAAGGTTGAGGAGCACCCAGTGGCCCTAGATGTGTCACATGTAAGTAGCCTCCAGCCACAGAAAAGCATGCCTGAAGAGACAGGTCAGTTTCCTACCAGTCAGCTGCTCTATCAGCCAGCACCCCACCAAGGCCCCCCCAACTACCCAGGCTGTGCTGGAGGGAGGTTCTGGACCCGGATCCCTTTTGGAGCTCAGAAGATGAGTACTAGGGACTTCTCTGTGACTGGGCCAGTACCAGGCCCCAAAATGTCTTTGAGACTCCTCAGACTGGGGGTAAGGAGGACAGAATGTGTCTAAGAAACACAATGGGAGGGGGCTTCAGGATTTCCACTTAGGAGGGGTTTAGGACCAGCAAGCTGACAGAGGAGGGTAGGGGCTTGTCTTGAAGTTGCATGTGTACATTCATTCAGGGTGACTTGTGGGCCTGATGGAGATTGAGGAAGCTGATGGAGCCCACTGGAGAGGAAAGGCTTTCATATGTCCTCAGGGCTTGGGTTGGGGGCAGCTTCAAAATCTCTAGCAGGGGTCCTCAAACTTTTTAAACGGGGGGCCAGTTCACTGTCCCTCAGACCGTTGGAGAGGGCACACTGTGGGCCCGGGATGAGTCGGCTGCTAAGCAGGACAGGCAGCAGCGGCAAAAACACCCGGTGGGGTGGATAAATGTCCTCAGCGGGCTGCATGTGGCCCGCAGGCCGCAGTTTGAGGACGCCTGCTTGCAAAGCCCTTATGCTTCCCCTCAGAGATTGGGAAGGAGTCTGGCTGATGGGACCAGGTGTTTCCTTCTCTGTTGCACTACCTCGGGGATTGGCCCCACCTGAGGGAAAGGGCGAGGAGAGGTTGTGTGGAGATGGGAAGACTGGTAGGAAACTGACCTGTCTCTTCAAGCATGCTTTTCTGTGGCTGGAGGCCACTCACATCATGTGACACATCTAGGGCCATTGGGTGCTCCTCAACCTTCAGAATTAGCTTGTCACTGGAGCCTCCACACCACACACCCACCCAAGACACCACTCATTGCTCTCTGGGAGTCAGAACATTTTGCCAAACTCCTGCTGTGTGACCTTGGGTTTATCACCATTGTCCAATCACCACCACCTTGGGCCTCCACTTCTCAGACTGTAACATGAAGGCAATTGTGCTTGACCTCTAGGAACTTTACCAGTCCAAGTCCATCCCAAAAAGAGGCACCAGAAAGGGGCAAGGCAGGCCCAGGGCATGGCTGGCTAATGCCCACACTGCAGGCATCAGGAGGTAGGCAGGGGCAGTAGCTAGCTGCAGGCTCATCTGGGAAGGTGTCTGTTCTTCTTTGAGACTTTCAGAAATCTAGGTGACTTTGAACATGAATCTCAGAATCATGAAATCCAAAACTATAGCAGAGTGATCTAATCCAGCCTTGCACTCCAACCAGAAGGTGGTCAGGCAGTTCCCAACTTGGGTACTCTGACTCCTAGGCAGCCCGTTGTTTAGAGAATGTTTTTTAATGAGCCTCAGTTTTTCTCCTTGTAATTATACTAGCTGGATGTCATCTAGCCAACTGGAGCCAGAAGGCTCCTGTCTGATCTTGGTTCTCAGGCCAGCCCTGCCATGACTAGCATCAGTATCATGTCTTCTGGGGTCTTCCAGGTGAATATTATGCTTTTGGAATTGTTCCTCATGACTAGGGCAGAACAGAGCCAAGCAGAATCAGTCCCTCTGGGGACCTAAGACTTTTCTTTGGCAACCAGGCACGATTTGAACTTGGATGTCTTTTTTTTTTTTTACATAAATTACTGTTTTTAACTCATTATCTCTCGCAAGATGTACTTATTCACATTCTTTCCCCTAGAAAAATATAGGATTTTACATTTACCCTTCTTAACCCTTTTTTAAGCTATTTATTTTTTTGTATCATGATTCCAATGTGCCATTGTATTAGCTTTCCCTCTCAGCTTTGTGCCTCTGTGAATCTGATAAGTGGCCTTCTGTGCCTTTATCCCAGCCACTGATTAAAACATTAAACGAGACATGGTCAAGTTCAGAGAGCCCTGTGGTCTCTAGAGAGACCTCAAATCTTATATTGATTCACTAATTAGATCTCTTTGGATATAGTTTTCAACCAGCTATGAGATCTAGCTAACAACTTTGTACACAGGAAAATCTTGGGAGACTTTATCAAATCCACTGCTGATACCCAGAAGTTCTAGATCTGCAGCAATCTTCTGATTTCTGTGTTCAGTGACCATAACAAAAATAGGGGCTGTATGGGTTTGGTATGACTTCCTCCTGGTGCTCACGTGCTCTTTGATCATTGTTCCCAAACTACTAGCTTAATGATTAGTCCTATAATTTTATTCATGTCAACCTAAAATAATCAAAAGGATCTGAATCTAATTTAAAGAGAGTTTATTCAAGTGTAAAGTTTAAGGACAGCTACGCAGAAAGCATAAATTCCAAAGAATGGAAGTCAGTGTTCCAAAGTATAGATGTTTGAGATCGCTTATAGACAAATTTAGGGAGGCTTAACAGAATTTCAACATCTTTCTATATAAGGCTTAATGCATAGTTATAACGATCTGATGAGTCAAGGTGGTCGTTTCCTTTCAGGAAAGGTATATTTAACATTCCACACTGAAGATGAAATAGTCATAGAGTCTTTTTTGCATCATCTGGTCTGATTTAGGTACAGGACAATAAAGTAGGCAGTTACTGTATAACAAAGATTAGTGATTGGAAGGAGGGAGGTCTGGTCTCTCCTAGTCATTTAAAGAGCAGGATCAATGAGGAAGAGATAATCTATAATCCAAGAAGCATAATTGCACACATGCTATGTCACTCAGTCTCCAGGGCTTAACTTCCCCCTTGGCATAATAAATTTAGAAGGTCCTGAAATTTGACTTCCTTTTATATTTGGAATTGGCACAAAATTAGTTGGCCTGATATTTCTGGAATATTTCTCTTCTTTGGAAAACTGGGGCATTTATTAACCTCCTTTTGCCCTTCTTTTGCTTTCTGTGGTTTTTTTCAAGAATTGCTGTTTCAGATTCTGCAAACATATATGCTAGTTATTCCAGAAGCTTTAAAAATAACTCATTCATACTAAGAAGATCACTGAAAGCAGCTAGCTGTCCATAAAGCAAAGAAAAAAATTATTGTTTTGCTACATAAGCAATTTTAAACATATCTATGAAAAGATACTTCTCTAAAATAAAAGCTAATTACCAAAATGTTTGTCACAAATATGACAGAGGATTAATTTTTCCATCATACAAACACATCTTAAAAATCAGTAAAAAAAAAAAACCAAGAAAAATGGGTAAAGGATATGAATAGGCAGTTTATAGAAACAAATACAAAAGAACAATAAACATATGAAAATATGTTCAGTCTCATGATTATACAAAACAACAATGAAATTAAACCTATATATTAGATTAGCAAAAATTAAAATTTAATGAAACTTAATACAAGGATATGGAGAAATGAACAACTTGCATATATGGTTGTTGAAAGTGTAAATTGCTGCAATATATTTAAGAGTTTAATATTTATCAAAAATTTAAATGCACATGCCTTTGGTTTCTGGTATTTGATCAGATAACTCAAATATATATGTACTAGGATATTCACTGCAAGATTGTAAAAGCATTAGAAACAAAGATTTGTCACTAGGTGGCTAGTCACACCAACACACCTATAATATGAACTAGTATTCAGCCATTAGAAGGAATGAAGTAGAACTACCTGGGCTGATATGAAAAGAGCTCTGATACATTAAGTGTGAAAAAAAGAACAGAATAATCTGGTAGTATGATTCTATTTGTGTTTATATATTTGTTATGGATTCATAACAATTTCTTGATAAATAAGAAATGACAAATACCTCTGGAGAGTGGGACTGGGGTTTGGGAAGGAGAGAGATTGATTTGAGTATTTTTGTATATGGTTTTGGCTTCCTTACCAAGTATATGCATTTGTTTCATAATTTTTTTAAAAGTTGCTGCCTTCTCTTTTGTCATCCCCACCATTCAGGTGCTCAACAAGAGGGCCAGTCCAGGCTCCCAATCATTCTCCTTGATGGAAAGAAGGACGCCAGACAGGACTCTAGGGTCTTACTTTCTCTGCCCTGGTTCAACTCTTCATCATCAAGACCTTTCAGTGACTCTAGTCTCTGAATATGGCTAAAAAGTCCTTTTGTTGCCTTTGTTTTTTATTGCTTTGGTGGAGATCCCCCTCACCCAAATTTAGCCTCATTTGGGTATTAGCCTCCAAACTACAGGTCAATTTCAGCCTTTTTGCTTCCTAGTGTTGGCTGTATCTCTCCTTCCATCCTCTGCCTGGGTCCTGGGTAAACCTTCCTTGACATTTTAGAAGCCTTTCCTTTTCTTCCTTGATATTAGCTGTAATCATAGGTCAGAATCAGAGCACGGGATGAGGGACCATATGTATCTTTGCTCTGAAAGTGTTCATCTCTACTTTTCTGAAGTCCAGGATATATTTATTCAGCACACACTTATTGGGCCCAAGGGTGCTAGGGAGTCACAGAGGGGAGTCAAACAGGAAGCCAGCCCTCAAAGGGTTTAAAGTATGCCAGGAGTGGTGTGTATGCTATGGATTATAATTCCAATTACTTAAACCATCATTGTGTCCAAAGCAATGCTCCACACACCCTTGAGTTTCCTTGCACACATTTCAGTCTCTTAGGAGGTAAACCTTTGTTTTTATAACTGATGGATAGAGTGCTTGATATACAGATTAAAAGATGTCCATAGAAAGCTCATAAGTTCATAATATATATTATTTAATGTGCTACAGGTATGGATATTCCAATTAGATGCATTGTTCAAGATTTGGGGGCCATATCAGATGGCAAAGGATTCATTAAAAAGCAAAGTTAGATCATATCTTATACCTTGTCATTTAGAGTGATTCATCCATGTGTTAGTACTTACAATAAAAATTCAAATATAAGCAGAAACAAAAATAACAAAACCCCCAAATGCTAAACTCTATATATTTTGTTCCTTTACTGTTACATTTGCATATATGCATATACATAAAAACTAAAGGAACAAAATAGCATAATATGAATTTCAATAATGATAGGAATGCTCAGTATTGCTGTTTTAACTTCTGCACTTGACTGAATATTAAACATTTATAGATACAAATATGAATTATGAATTACATAGATATGATAAAAATGTAGCTCCTAAAATATCTGCTACTTAAACAAAACTATAAAATTAATCCAGGTGAAGAAAAAACTTTACTCCTTCCTGAATAAATTTCCTACTGTCTCTCTTAGAGATAATCACTATCCAGAATGAGATGATTGTTATTCCCATACATTACTTTTTTTATTCCATATAAGATATCCCTAAACAAAATATCATATTGTGTTCTATGTTTTCACTGCACATTCCCCCACAGTGTTCTTATCCTTTGGCTTGCTAATTTATTTCTCATTATGCATATATGTGTATCTATCCTGATCCTGTAGTTCAAGGGGAAACCTATGTCAAGATCCCTGAAACGTATTTGTCACATCATCCACAATGCCAATGTTTGCTTCCTTCCCAACTCAACTCTGATTTTTAACAGCAATATAGTTTCTTAACCTCGATACTATCTGTATATTTTAGCAAATATTTGATATCTAATAAAAAGGAGGAAACCACACACAACCTTCTATATTATGTAGGAAATTTGGTGCTCTGGGCTATGCAATATAATGGAGATGGAGTTGGGAAAATCCTCGCCCCTTTTCTATTGAATAATTGTGCTTTTTCTGTATTCTGTTGTGGTCCTCTGTGTTCTCATCAGGTGGGTTTATGACCTGGGGCTCTGGGACCTTCTTGAAGCTCTAGCAAGAGGTGACTGTGGGTCTGCAGGGAGGGACATTGGGGCAAGAGCCAGGAACTCTTCCTGGGTACCAGTGTCTGAGCCATCCAGGGTAAGTTCCTTTTCCTGCCTTGACCTGCACTGTCACTCAGGTGTTCACTGTCATTTTTCACACATGCAGTGGACCAGGGGCTAGGGAAGTCATGGTAATCATTGCACAAAGTCTAGGTCCTTGTGGAAGTTATGGTGCCCTCTGTAGAACCACTTTTCTATATAAGAGGAAGGCCTCACTGGAGGCATCCAAGGCTCCTCAAAGAGGAGCTGGGCCTGGTACAATGGGCAGGACTTAGGGGGCTGGATGAGAGAGAGGGAACAGGGGTCCAGCCTGCCTGGAGTGAAGAGTGGGGGCCTCCCAGGAGTGTAGACAGGGCTCTGGGATACCTGACTAGACACTACAGGGGTCTCAGGCCATCAAGAGTTGGGATCAATTGGGGAAGGTTACATTTGCTTTAATGAGTTGCTGCATAGCAACTTTATACTCTGAAATTGTACAAATTTGGTGAGAAGGGAAGTGCCCTGCTGCCTCTCTCTGGCCATGGGGGCAAGGAGGAAGTAGGAACACTGACAGTAGTGAAATGGCTGATGTTAGTTCCACAAACCTTCATTAAAGTGGAAAGCAGACATCATGGGGAATGATTTACCAGTAATTGAGCCTTCGTGCTGTCTAGAAATCAGACACCCACTTTAGTTTCTCTCTGACTGCAGGTCCTATGGACTCCCATTTGCCAGGGGAGTTCTGCCTTTGTCCTGGAGTCTTTCTTTCTTTCTTTCCTTCCTTTCCTCCTTTCCATCCTTTCCCTCCTTTCCTTTCCTTCCTTTCCTTCCTTTCTTTCCTTTCGACAGGCTGGAGTGCAGTGGCATAATCATAGCTTACAGTAGCCTCAAACTCCTGAGCTCAAGCAGCCCACCTCAGCCTCCCAAGTTGTTGGGATTACAAGTACACACAACCACGCTCAACTCACTATGTTGCCCAGGCTAGTCTTGAACTCCTGCCCTCCAGAAATCCTCCTGCCTCGGCCTCCCAAAGTGCTGGGATGATAGGCATGAGCCACCACGCCAGGCCTGGTGTCAAATTCTTAATTAGGACACTCTCTCCATAGGGTTACATTCTTTCCCTGCTTTCATTTGTTTTTTCTCTGTATCCACCCAGAGATTTTTCAGGAGGTTTTCCTCTTTTGTTGCCTCAGTTCCTTTCATCAGCTCGGTGAGTTGTATCACAACTCAACACTGCTCTGACAACTTTAGGTACAACTTAAAACTCACCTTCACTACCTTTCACATGTTGCATTTTTGTAGTTGTTTCTGCAGAGTTAAATGTATAATCCTACCCAACAGAGCTGCATTTGTTGACCAAACATCTCTTTGTGGTTGGGCAACTTGTGTGCTGTTGTAGACTCATGAGCTCACCATACTCTACTCAAATGTGCAGGTTATTATTGTCGGCATTACTTGATCTTTTCAACCATGTTCTGTAGATTCTCTGCACAGGATTTACCCTGTGATGTGATGGTTTGTTTCTGGATTCCAACTATATTACTCACACTAGTCTCTTCATAAACAATTTGCCCTATCACTCTGGATCCTTTTTGGATACCTTCAGTAATTTACCATAATGGCTCACAATGCTGCTTTCATTTCTCTCTAAATTCATCTCTCTGCCAACTTACTGAAGAAGGTAGGGAGTAACAAAGATGCAAGGAATGATTCCTAGGATACCCTGAGTCCTTTGACCTGGGGGCAGAAGCATTTACTACCCAGGAAGTGGATCTGACAAAATGAGATTTGTGGTGTCAGCATAGTTTGAAGCATCTGGAAAGTTTCAAAACAAATATTTTTGTAAAGGAAGAGAAAAGATGATTGAGGCCAAGGTAGCTTGATATCCAACAAAGTGATGTTCAGATCCTGTCTATTTAGAATATGGGGAAAATATGTGCCCCTGGCCCAGGATAGCTCTCATAAATTTATTGATACATATATTCATGGGTAGTAGGTGCCCTAAGCAGTGGTGAGTGCCTGCATGCCCAGCTCTTTCCAATGGCATGGTCAATAAAGTCCCTTTACCATCCACCACTTATAGTAGTACAGTCTTTAATATTGAGGAACAATCACATAGCATTATACTTCTTGCTTCAACCATCAAACAGAATCAGGCAATCTCAAGAGCAATAGGAAAATCTATACTATTTAACCATATTTTTGTTTTTTCTATTCTTTCTTCCTTCCAGATGTTTCAAGAGTCATTTGTCAATTCCTTTTATAAAAGGAATAAGGAATTTTAAACTTTCAAGGACATGTTTAATCACAATAACTAAAGAAATGCAAATTTATATCCTGACCTATCATAATGAAAAAGGCAAGCGCCAAAAAATTTGATCTCAATTTTGCAGAATAAGACGTGTTGGTGGACGTAAATGAACATGTTTAATGTATTTCATATATACATACACACATATAAACACATATACATATACATACATATACTTACATATACACACACACATACACACATACATATATAGTGGTAGATCCAATTCCTGTCTCTACTTGGATGAATGTGACCCTGTAATAGTGAGTTACCCTTTATAGGCCTGACCAGGTCACATGTCAAAAGGACGTATTGCTACTTACCTCACTGAGCTGTTGTGAGGAGAAAATAAATGAGAAAACCTATGGAAAGTGTCTAACTCAGGCATCCTCAAACTACGGCCTGCGGGCCACATGCGGGTGTTTTTGCCCATTTGTTTTTCTACTTCAAAATAAGATGTGTGCAGTGTGCATAGGAATTTGTTCATAGTTTTTTTAAAACTATAGTCCAGCCCTCCAATGGTTTGAGGGACAGTGAACTGGCCCCCTGCTTTAAAAGTTTGAGGACCCCTCTTCTAACTTGTAGTACGGCAACAAACATATTGTTTGTTGTACATGTATTGCTTAACTGTACATCCTTCAGTAATTACATTGTCATTGCAAACATCAAGAGTACTTATACAAACCTAGATGGTATAGCCTACTATACACCTAGGCTATATGATATAGGCTATTGTAGCTAGGCTACAAACCTGTATAGCATATTACTATACTGAATAAGCAATTTTAACACAAATCTCTATGTGATAGGAATTTTATAGCTTTATTATAATCTTATGGGACTGCTGTCATATATGTGGTCCATCCTTGACTGAAACAATGTTATGCAGCACATTACTGTATATATATTGGACGCCTTTGTTTTCTTCCTTCCTCAAAAGATATGACTTTAACATGGACATATCCTAGGTATCAATTTGATTTGAAGCAGCAGGAAATAGAATTTGTATATATTTCTATCATAGAAAAGATTTGTTGTCTCTTCTTTTTAGGACAATTTCCCTGATCACAGAGTGGAGGAGAAAGCAAATCATCCCCTCATTACATTTTATTTGATGTCCTTTCTTACCATCTTCTTTTACCTTCTATTTGAACACTGAAATAGCAGCCTCCCATTGAGGCCCAGAGAGGAGAAAGTACAGAATGACAAAGCATGAAGATGGGTCTACGATACGACAGACGGAAATCAGGAGACCCAGGTCTTCAATACCAGATCCATTCTGTGTATAGGACAATGGGGAGTTACTTCCCTGTAGCGACCTCAGCCCTTACACAGCAAAAATTTTATTTCCCAGTTGTTAGGGACATGGGCTTTGAAGTCTGATTGACTAAGGAGAAAATGTGTGTACATTTAATAACTGGTTTCATAATATTTAGCAAATGTTGAGTTTCCTGATAAATGAAACCCATATGTAATGCATATACATTAAATATGCCTACAGAACGAATAAAATGGGAGAAACTGTACAAAAATGATACATTATTCAAAATTAATGAGTGGTCAGGTCAGAGGTTAATTATTTCTTTATCTCTAAACTTGACTATGCTTGCCACAATTTCTAAATTAGTATTAATCTTTTTGAAAATCAGAACTAAGGCTCCTAGAAACTGGTTGTTATGAAATATTTCATAAATATAAAAATTATATACTATAATAGACTTCTATATACTCATGTTAACATATGGAACATTACATATGTAATTCAAACTCACATTGAAGTTTTCTCTGAGTGCATTAGACTTTTTCACCACAGGTAAATGCTATGAGGTATTTGGGTTCTGTATTTTTAAGACATTTATCTATACTTTTATTATGTATGTATGTATCTGTAAATGAAATATGGTATTGTTTTGTGGCATGGTTTCATCTCTCTCATATGTGGCTACCTCATTGAATAGGAGGAAGGGAAAAACATGAGGAGAAAAAATACACATTCACATTTCAACAGTGGGACTGCCATAAAGCCTCCTTGTCATGTGTATTCTCTTCTAGACTTACTGAAACAGGCACACCCATTTTCTGAGTTTATACACTTTAGGGATCACTAACAGAATCTGCAAAAACTTTTTCAGATCCTTTTTTTCTTGAGGTGTTCAAAGAGTTTCCCTGAATCCAACTAGCCTAAAACTGTGTCTTGGTATATACTGATATGAAACATCTTCCATTCGTCCTTGCCCAATTTTCTATTTTTCATTTAAACTGTTACTCATGTAGGCCTATCCTGCACATCTGGAACTTAATGTGGGCCATGCTGGTGAAAGGAGACAGTAATTGCCTAGAGTTAGCTTTCATATATCCAGACTCTTACCCAAATTCCTTGATTGGTTTAGGAATGCATCCGATTTAGATCTTGGTCTGATTTTGTATTATAATTGCTTGGCATGAATGTTTTCTGTTGTATTTATTATTTTCAATTGCACAAGGAAGGTACTTCAGTGATGTTTTAATTCACATGTGTTAATTGATCCTGGGACAGAACCCACAGGGCAGTGGGATAATGAATCGGTGCAAAGTGAACAAAATTAAGAGGGAATGTAGAAAACTCTTTATGGAACTTTGAATTTGAAGGGGAAGAAAGAGATCAAGGGAGGGAAAGAGAGAGAGAGAGAATGAAGGGGCGGGGAAGGACGGGGAGATATTTGGCCTGTCGTTGAATACATGATAAGAGGTCCAAGGAGGGATTTTAGAAAATCTTCAATTTTTTTAAACTTAAGCAAGTTTAAAATTTAATGTGAACAAGCCGTCTCATCTAGATTTAAACCTTGAAGTTGCCCATATATTCATTTCCCTTCTTACCCATTACTTCTACTTTAGAGTTCATGTGGCACCTCCAGTGAAATAGTATGGGCTTTGAGCTCAATAAATATTCATTTAGTTATTAGCTAATGAAAGAATGGACAATTGTGTGTCAAAGAAATGCTGGTAACTCTTGGATTTCTGTCTCTCAGGGAGGCGCAGGTTGTTAAAACAATCTGGTGTGATGTGGCTGGATAATAGATGACCTAAAGACCTTGCACTGATCACTGTGGTTACAGGTACAGTATTTTCCTATAAATATATTAACATACGGAGATATATTAACATACTGAGAAGTCCAGGAATAGCCATTAGGCAAACACCACTCCTTGCTTCTTTGGTGTGATCTCTTCTGGAGCTCCCCAGGTAAGTTCAAATATACCCTGTCTTCCTTGTGTGGGGAACTGGATTTGAGTCTGTTCAGAAGCATGAGCTGTAATACTGTTTCCCTACCCCAACCTGGCCCTAAGGCCTGGTGATTAATATAAATGGAAAAATTTTAATTAACTCCTTTGTCTGCATTCTCCCAAAATATCTCATTCTCTACTCTGTATTTTATACTTGCTTGTTCAAATGGTATACCTCTTAGGGGGGGAAGGGCAGACAGGCTTCCTCCTATCTTATAAAACAAACGATAATTTTGTTTCAGATGCTACCTATGGTTTTAAAAAAATGTTTTACAAATAATCAAGTATATATATATACATAAAAATAAAACATCAAGAGTTTCACAAAATAATACTTATCCTATGAGATGTATTCTGATATTTTCAAGGGCATTTTATAATGATAATAAATGATTGATTTTACAACCCCCCCAAAAAAAGAAGCATGATATTGAACAGATCTTATACGCTTCTGAAAATATCCAAAATGTAGGGAAAACTTTTGTCTCCAAAACATTGAACTCACAGCATATCAGATAGATACTTTCTTCCTTTGTCTACATGTCTATATTCTCATAAGAATAAGTGGAGAAACACTGAGAAGTGACTTTTTACAATGCTTCCTTAACCCTGAGGCTCAGCCAGCCCTTGCTGCTTTGTCTCTACATTTCAAGGGCCATTGAAATCCCACTCCACACCATGTACTCTGGACAGGTTTTCTCGTTTACCGCTCAGAATAGCTCTGTAAGGATGGTATGGTCAGTCCCATTTCACAGATGACCAAGCTCAGGCTCACAGAGCCTAAGTCACTTCTCCAGATAAGTGGCAGGATTGGAATGAGGTTCCACCCCTCGCCCTCCTTAGAGGACCCTGACCAGCCAGACTTCCTTTTAGAAGATGGACTTCCAGGGCTTGAGAATCAGATCATGCTCCCCTGCTATCGTGGGCCCACAGGGCCTTACTCAACACCCCTCTGGGTGATGAAGATGACGGAGGAGATGTAATCACAGCCTTTGTGCCAACAGACCTTGGTGTAGGGCCCCATGAGTTGGCTGATCCCTGAAGGAGTGAATGGGCTCAGGCAGAAGCTCAAGTGTTGCCCTTGAGACAGGTAAGCCAGAGGAAAGGAAAGTAATATGTCCTGAACAACTGTAAGCCAATGTACTTTACATTTCATCTCCTCAATCCTAACAGCTATTCATGTTATCCATCATTATGTGCATTATTCAGATTAGGGTGATAAATTTAGGAGAGTTTATGTAAATCAGGGAGACAACTTTGTTCTCTCTAGATCAGCAGCTAATTCTAGAATTACTTAAAGTGTTTTTCTATTTTATCTCTAGCCTCCAGAGCTGTGAATTCTCTAAATTCTCTCAATACTAACAGTGTATGCCCCTAAGGTATTTTTCAAAGGTATTTCTTTTTTTTTTCTTTTTCTTTCAATTCTTAAGAATTCTTCTCTCTAATCAAGGGTATTTCTTTTTAATTTATGATCCTTATTTTAATTCACATTCTTGAAATTTAAAACACATTCTAAACAAATATAACGCTAAAAATTGTATCAAAACAAGAGAGAAAACATTTGCAAAGTACATCTCAGACACTGGGTTAATTTCCATGATTTGTGAGGTACACCCAGTAAGAAAATGGTTAGGAACTAATTTCAACAGAGAATTCAAATAAATATATACATGAACAATAAACTCATTAAATATGCTAAAAGAAGAACTACTAAGGTGCTAATATAAATCCCAAGTAAAATATTAAGTGAAAAAGACAAGTTGCAAAAAAAGATGAATACTGTGATTCCACCTTTGGAACAGACTGTGTGTGGGTGTACACATGTTCATGTGTACCTCACCTACAGGGACACATTTGGAGAGTATGTACCATTCTATGGACAACAGACCCCTTGGGGTCAAGGGTAGGAATTGAGCCAGTGAGAGATGCAAGTTAATTCCAATTCATAATTGTGCTTTTGTATATTGTTTGAAATTTTGTATTCAAGAAAAAATATTTTGATAAAACACTGAAACAGAAAATACTCATGAACAGATTGACAAAAGTAAGGTGCACATATATTCATTAATTTGTAAAAGCATTCATTGTATCTTATGGTGAAATAAGTAGATAAAAATTGAAGTGACATGATATTTACTTGTGGGTATATGTTTGTGTCTTCTCTAGCTCTATCCCAAATGCACAGTCACAGGTGCATCTTTATCTTCCATTCAGACAGGGGCTGAAATCAATCTCAGTTTCAGATTTCCCAGAAAATGAAGGTTAGAGGGAGATTGCTATCATTAGGTGAATAATTCTTAAAATGAAAAACCCTGGCTATTTTTTTGAGCCAAGCTCCCAACCTTCAGTCTCCCCCTCCTCCCTT
>CAUYPO010094750.1:0-12162 GCA_963574435.1 Cheirogaleus major
TTTTTTTACTTCAAAATAAGATATGTGCAGTGTGCATAGGAATTTGTTCATAGTTTTTTTTAAACTATAGTCCGGCCCTCCAACGGTCTGAGGGACAGTGAACTGGCCCCCTGTTTAAAAAGTTTGAGGACCCCTGGTCTATGCTTTCCATTAATTTAGGGGTTCTGCCTCTTGCAAACAACTGGGGACTTTAATAATTTAATGTATACACTTTTTGGTCCTTGCAGAATCGAAGAGTCTCCCACCTTCTCCACCCTGAGCTCACAGGAGACACCCTCAGCCATGAAGCAGGGGATGGTCCCCAGGGCATTGACAGACAGTCACGGGGTTTGTTTCTCCCACGTGGGCTCTTTGCACATAGGGGCTGTCTTAAGATAAAGGGACTCAAATTCTGATGGGAAAAGCTCACAGCAGAGGGTCTAGTGTGAAGGGAGCGATGCAGCTGGAGGTAACATGGGCTCCTTCTGCCCTTGGCGTGTCATCCTGCCGACCAGCAACCAGGCCAGGGGCCGGTCCTTCCTACCCTCTGTCTCCCCCGGACACTCCTTTTTATAAATAGAAACTAGTTCAGCCTAACCCTTGACCTCAAATTCTTTGCACTAATCCTCCATTGAGGTGACATGTGCCATCTCTCCATGAGGCCATATCAGCTGTGCTTGGCCAGATAATGACCCCACCACTTGCTGCTGGGGCAGAGGCCCCGGAGGAATGTGCTGCTGACGCGTGAGCCCCTCAGAGTTCCTTTTTTGGGGTAGATTGCAGTGTTAAGTGGCAGGGGTCAACTCAGTTCAGGCAGCCTGTATCCCCTGAAGCCCAAGTAGCTGGGACATGGGGCTGGGACTGCCCAGGGAGGAGCTGGGGCAGGTAAAGAGCCTGGTTAAGAGTGTGGGGACCGTGTCCCAGTGAGAAGAAGGGTGCACACTGCTCTGTAGACCCAGGAGGCTGGCCACACTACTCTCTGGAGCAGCGGGCAGACAGGCAGTCCCAGTCACGTAGTTTCTATTTCTGCTTTGCGTAACCAAGGACAGTCAGGAAGGAAAGGGGGAAGGCAGATTTAATAAGCGAGGTTGTGTTTTCCTTGGTCTTTCCAGATGTAAATGTCGTATGCTCATAATTGGTGCTTCCGATGGCAGCACAGTGGTGATACAGGCCACAAGTTGGGTTTCAGGTGAAACTCCAGTTACACGGTGATGCCCACAAACCTGCCCTCTCATCGGGCGAAAGCACAAGTCCCCTTGCATGTCGATGGGGCTGTGCTGGTGTCCCCTCAGCTCTGCTGTCTATCCCTGTGAGTGTTCTGTGGCTTGCCTTGGGCTTTACTTTGTCTGTCTGACAGCTTCCAGAGAAGTTTCTAGGTCAGGTCTCCAGCATTATGGAAAGGGAGTGGACCGTGCAAGCTGACCTGACCCCAGCCCTCACTGGCTCTGTAACCAGAACAAGGCAATTGGCCCCATCGTGTCTTGAGAGTTTTTTCTCCTTGGTTGTAAAGTGGAAATTAGAATACATGTCTGGCTGGGTGGTGCTTTGGACTAAATGAGATGATACTTGCAGAGCACTTGGCACAAAAGCAGTTCTCAGTCATGATTTTACTCTCTCTCTTTTTTTTTTTTTTTTTTTTTTTGAGACAGAGTCTCACTCTGTTGCCTAGGCTAGAGAGCCGTGGCGTCAGCCTAGCTCGCAGCAACCTCAAACTCCTGGGCTCAAGCAATCCTACTGCCTCAGCCTCCCGAGTAGCTGGGACTACAGGCATGCGCCACCACGCCTGGCTAATTTTTTCTATGTATTTTTAGTTGGCCAATTAATTTCTTTCTATTTTTAGTAGAGGCGGGGTCTCACTCTTGCTCAGGCTGGTTTCGAACTCCTGACCTTGAGCAATCCTCCCACCTTGGCCTCCCAGAGTGCTAGGATTACAGGCGTGAGCCACCGCGCCCGGCCACTCTCCAAGTTTTAATTGGAGATTCTGGTCCAGCAGAGCTGAGCTGAGTCCTTGAATCTGTGCTTTTAATAAGCAGGTGCATCCAGGGCACGTGGTCTGTAGACCCCATGCAGAGAAACCCTTTAATGGCAATAACCATAAATACCCCCGACACCCGGGGGGCATCTGAAAAACAGACACCTCCATGTACATGTTTGTTTTGCAATTAATCCAGGAGAAGGGATTTTGTCTGAAATTGCTGAAGAGAGACATGAGTTTAAGTTTAAGTTGTTTTCTGGGCACCTGCTCAAAAAAAAGAAAAACCATGACAGCGTGAGTAGGCCTAGTCACCTCCTTGCCAGTCAGACACTTCTGAGCCCTCCTCTGTGAAGAACCCGACTGACAGGAGGAAAGCCTTTCCTGCCCTCGTCCTGACAGCAGCCCAGCCCGTTGGTTCCTGGCCTGCTGCTTAGTCGTTTATTTCAAATTAATGCATAATAGGAGGGGGTTGCCCCCAGCATCCTCTGAGGCAGACCCTCAGTCTTGTCTTTTCCTCCCGCTTCATCAGCTCATTGATCCTAACTGAAGACCCGACGTTGAGCACGCTCGCAGGAAGGCAGGGAGGCACGTCTCCCTCCTCTCGTCTCCTCACCACCCTTCGCTTTTTTGTGGGGAAAGAAACGATTGGATTGAGATTGTGTCAGCCCCCAAACTAATGCTGCTTTCAAAATGCCTCCTGTAGGAAGTTAGAACTCCGCCAAAACAGAAAGGGCTCCATGACCAAGTAAATTGAGGAAAAGAATGGACTGAGCAGATCTGTTCGTTACAGGACTGTTGAACCTTTAATATGCAAATTTGCTATGTAAATCAGTAAGATAAAATAATCTGCCATTTCCCAAATATTTTTACCACGAAACCTTTTTCCTTGGCATCAAGTCCTAGAAAGTGCTTCGTTGTTTTTGTTGGACGGCAACAGAGCTTACTTCCTGTAAGTTGAGTTTCTAACATGGCATTCCTTTTTTTTTTAATTTGATTATAATAGTTAAATAAGTTGAATGCTTACGATGTGCCAGGTACTGTCTCTCCTAAGCACTTCGCCAACATTTTCACATTTCACCCTGCGAGTTCGCTGCTGTAACCCACATGATTCGGATGAGAAAATGGGCCCAAAAGGAAGCCATCTGCCCAAGTCACACAAGGGAGTGAGTGCGGGGCAGCACTGGGGCTGGGCTGGGCTGGGCCTCCCTCCTCCTCCTGCCGGGCCGGGGATGGCTACCACTGGATGTCCCAGTTCTTCAGGATACCCATTCATTTCAGAAGACATGCTGCCTGCTTGTGCCAGGGACACTGCTGTGCGCTTGTCCCCCCAACGACCACCCTGTGACAATGAGCTGGCCCCAGACACAAACAGCAGACACTCTGACATTGTGCAGTTTGTTGCCTCTCCTCTGCTGCCTCTGGCCTTGTTAGTATTTGTGATCGTGGTCTGTCTACACTGCAGCTCGGACAGAGAGGCTGGGCAGAGGCAGGGTCTGTCCAGCTCATGCTGGCACCAACCCTACACAGGGGCTTGCAGTGCCTCATGAGGATGGTCAGAGCCCGGTGGGAGCAGCTGCTCCTGCCCTTCAGCCGTCTCATCCGCCCTTCCTTTGCCGGCTCCCCCAGGGTCTGGCTTTGAGGCTTGTCCCACCGGAGGTCAGGCCGCAGCCGCAGACCCACTGAGGCGGCAGTTGCTCCGTTGTTATAAATAGCAGCCCGTCCATACCACAGGCCTGGCCGGAGATTCTCCGCATTGTTTTCGGGCCTAGATTGCCAGCTGCAAAGAAGGTCTGGGTGGGGGAGGACAGAAGGCTGGAGCCCTGGCGGCGCCTGCTCCTGTTAGAGGTGACCTCACCTTGCTGGCCAGGTTCAGTGGCCTATGAGGACACGAAAGCCACTTGCTTCCTGCCCCTTCAGGTGTCGGCTCCCACAGCCTTGCCTAGCGCTTTTACATCTGCAAGGCTAGACAGGGACTTGGGGGCCTCGCAGCCTCCACCCCGCCCACCTGGGCTCTCAAGGCCCCTCTGCCCTTGCCCTGTTCCTCACATGGCCTGCTTTCCTCCTCCCCACCTCAGGGCAGCGCCATAATCCGTCTCTGCTGAAACGGCCCTCCTCCCCTCACCACACCGAGTGCAGGTCTCGGTGGAGGTGCCGTCCCCCCAAAGCCTGCTGTGCTGCCGGCCCTGCTCCCACCCAGCAGCTGCCTGTGCAGCCCCGACGCGCTGCTTTGCTGTTTGAGGCTTACGTTGTCGCGGTGCTGATCACTTGCGTAGCTGGTGGTTGGAATCATTCATCTTGTCTCCCCCAGACCAATGGGCAGCTCCGTGTAGTCAGGGGCCATGTCAGCCTGGTCTGTCCTCAGCCCCTGGCAGTGCCAAGACGGAGCAAGAGTCAGAAACTGTTGATAAATGACTCCAGAATGACTTCCTAGAAAGAAGCCAGGACCGGCTCAAAAGCCAGACCTCAGTAGGAGACGGTGGTGGGGGTGGAGTGTTACAGACAGTTCAAGGGCACTGAGCCAGCTGATGGCACAGAGCCGCCCAGTGAGGCCAGCGCGCCCCCACCCTGCCCAATGGTCCTCTGGGTCTCAGTCCCAGGAAGCCATGAGCTCGGGCAGAGCAGCTGGGTGAGCAGTGAGGGCACAGGGTGGATGCAGAGGGACCAGGTATGAGGCTCCCCTCTGAGACATACGGGCTGGCACAAGTTTTCATCTACTCTAAGCTGACACAGGGCAGATGCCGCTGCCTCACAGGGCAGGGTTCGCACAGGGCATGGGACAGTGCCTGGCACAGGGTCACTGGGGTTCTCACCGTGGCTTCCATGGTCTGGGCACACACGAACAAAGTCCTCACCTGATCCCAGGGCTGGCCAGCAGCGCTCACCTCATGAAAGGAGGGGTAGGGCCTCAGGCTGAGAGCCGCTGTGCCTGACCCCCCTTGGCATCACCCACCACCCACCAAAGCCCTACTTAGCCCCACGCTTGCCAGTCTGCTGGCCGAGGGGCTGCCAGGGGGAGGAGCAGGAAGGGCCGGCAGTTCGAGTTTTGAGTCGCTGGCTGCGGCTGACTGGCTGTGAGCTGATGGAACAGCTTAGTTGTCACCAGCCAGCATTTTCAGGAGCAGTTAGAATTCTCAAATCTTGGGGTGTTTGCGTTAAATTGCTTTCATTCTCTTTGTTTTAGGGAACCTAGATCTGGCCCAGTGTAGGGAAACGAAAGTGCCATCGTTATGTCGCAGGGTTCTGTGAATCGGTGGTTTGACAAAGCAGCCTGAACCCCTCCCGCCGTCCCTCCCTCGTGCCCAAGGCGCCTGCATTCGCCAAGTGACAGCAGCCGTGGCTCTGCCCCACTACGCGCACTGTGGGGCTTCCGTCCTGACCCGGCTGACCGCTGGCCCTTGTCTTCAGGGTCCTCTTTTTCCATCAGAACCACTCTGGAAACGAATAACATATCTGAGACACGTGAGCCAAGTGGTGTCAGGCTCTGCTGTGGCTGTCAGCCTCGCAGATGGTGAGACCCGCGGTCATCATCCAAAAGCATTTATCAACACACCCGGCTTCCTGCGTGCGGCGCCCCTGCCAACCCGCTGTGAGCGCAGCAGGCGCAGTGGCGGGGTGGGGTCCTGGACCGTTCCAGCCACATGCTTAGCACCCAGCCCCTTTTCTCACTGAGAGTGTAGCTGGCTGCAAGATGAGTGTTGAGGGAGGAGGCGGTCCCTTCTGTGGCCATGGCATTGAGCAGAGCTGGCCCAGGAGGGAATCAAAGAAGCCCAGAGTTTTAGGGCTGAAGATTACCCTTTCACTTCCCTCCTTAAATACAGAAGGGAATCGAGACCCAAAGAAAGGAAGGAAGAGACTCGATTCAGCAAGTAGAGTTCATTGGTTAAGATCGTGGGTACGCCTGGGCTCCAACTGCCCCCTACCTGAGTGGCCTCGGGCAGGTCAGTCAACCTCTCTGAGCCCCAGTTTTATCATCTATGAAAAGATGTAGCGGTAATACCTTCATCTAGATTCGTTGAGGAGTAAATGAAATAATGTATGTGAAGCTAGCATTGTCATTACTGTCACTATTACTATTATGTATTGACAGAGTGAGAGCAGAAAGCCATGATCCCATTCCTGACCCGTTACTGTCTGACTGCACGTCGTGACTCCTGGGCTCATTCGTATATGGCTCTAATTAAAGAGCAAAAATGGGCCTGTTGCTGGGAGGTCCAAGCTGCTTGTACTCTCAAATGTGCTGGCTGCCCCGAGGTAAACTCTTGAAAGCGTAAAAAGGTCTTCCTCCTCAGATGTGCATGGAGGGTCAGCTTATGTGATAAATATTCACAGGAGAGAAAAATAGCCATGGTCAAACTTGCTGTATTTTATTGCCACATATTCAGCCATGCCAGAAGAACAAATTATTGGAAGTCACAGCGTGGGGCTGTAGCTACCGCACGGGTCCCCACAATCTCTGAAGGACTGAGCAGTCGCAGGAACTCGTGGGCCATTTCAGGCCTTCGCGTGTCCACAGAAGATGCAGGTGCAAACCAGGCAGGCCCTGCTTGATCCCACTGTGGATCTGTCCCCTGGGCCCTTACTGCACAGTCTCCCCCAGAGCGATAGGCCCCATGAAGGTGAGATGTCACTTTTCAGCAATCCACACTAAAATGAAGTCTCTCAAAATACATGGGGCTTGACATTGGGACATTGCCAACATAAGAAATTAAAACTCTGCCTTGGAAGAAGCTTCCAGTCTGGTCTTCATTATAGAGATGAGCCTTGTCATGATGGTGTCTACCCACTGTTCTTGAACGTGAAGTCAGAATGCACCTGCGGCTTCTCCGCGACTTGTTTTTCTTTCCAGTGGCTTATCTTCTTAAAAAGGGTAAGTATTTTGTACCCAAGTGACTGGTTTGGGGAATCTGGAAAGAGAAAGGGCCCAGCTCTATTCAATTGATCACCTAATGTCGATCAGGGCATGAGAGCAACTTGCCTGAGTAGGTAGAGTCATTCTAAATGGAAATTCAATTTAATTTCCAATTAGATTCTTAATCAAAGATCTTTATTTTGTCTTACTGCTAAACTTCTGTCAAGAATAACTAGAACCTTTAAGTACACTTGGCTTAGCTGCCTAGTAACAGGAAACAGGACCTTAGGGATCTATGCCATGGTGATCGATTATTATTTGTAGGTTTATTAATACTGCAAATAACGACTCCTGGTTTTTCTGTGCTAATACCAGATTTGAGAGGTAGGAGAAGGCAAAGAGCTAGAGAAGAAAACAGCACATGGGTGGCTCGTCCTTACAGCAAGACCCTCTTCCTCCGCACCCCAGCTCTGGAGCCAGAGCTGCTTTCCACCGACCAAGTGCCCAGACCTCGGGGCAGCGTTCTCTAGATGTGTGTACAGATCTAAACACGAAAGTCCATCCTTCAACACAGAATTCCTTAGCTTTCCTTCACATGCAAGGAAAGGGACCTACTGAGTTAGAAAATGTTACCCCCATTAGATATTTACGAATTAAAAGCATGAGGAAAGTCTACAGAGGACTCTAAATCCCTGTAGAGATATGTGGCTCTTGTGCAACTTTTGGCAACATGCAGTGCTTCTGCTGCCTGAGTGTGTATCAGGAGAGATGGAATTCTTGCAGTTTGGGGGAGGGCCACAGCTTTTTCAGCTAGCATCAGGGTTGCCTTGAGTTGGTCGTGGTTTTCAGTTAATGCCTATGGATGTATTAATGGATTATAGAATTACCAGTGGTTTTTTTCTTTAGTACATCACTGCATTCTTCTGAAATTGCTGTAATACTTTAAAAAAAATCAATGGATTCCTCTAATACTTGGTTATTTCTAAGTACTTTTTCCTCTAGAAAACATGGGAGTGGTGCCACTGGCCCATAAACTCTTTTATTCCTAAGTGAGCTGGGATATGTTTTTCTGTTTCCAGGAAGATGAGTTAGTAGGAACAAGAATTATCTTCTTTTCTGAAACAAGTAAAAATCCAGTCCAACATTTTTCAAGACATCAGACAACAAAGGATAGTGATCTCCTAGATTCAAGAAACAAATGAGGTGAGCCCTGTAAGTGCCCCAGTCACTGTCTGGAGAAGGTTTCCAGACCACAGTGTAGGGAAGGAGGAGTCAAGCAGAGCCCAGCAATCTCCTTGAGTTCACAGAGCAGAGTGTTGGAGAGGAGAGAGCCTCACAGAGGAGAGCTCTGGACACTTGCAGAGGGTCCTCGCAAGTATTCAACTAAGTACTGATCAGTACATGCATGTGAAGAGTCGCACGTTTGGAGGAAAAAGACATGAAAAGATTAGAGGCAAAATCTTCAGAACTCTAGGGCAGAGAAGAGTGCCTCCTCCTATTGAAGTGGAAAACCTCATAGTTCACTTTGCATTGGATACAGTATTCAGAAACGTTTTGCATCAGTAGTGGGGAAATATTAGTCCTACACAGAATGCCACTCTGATCTCACCTAACAAAGCTTAAAAGCAAGACCCAAATGAATCGAACTATTTCTAAGTAAGATCCCAGAACTAAGCTCAAAAAATTTGTAGGAATACAAAAATACCCAGTACCCAGCACAATAAATTTCACAATGTCTAGCATCCAATCAAAAATTATCTAGTGCTTTTCCAGACAGCTGCTGAAGGTGGTGGAGAGGCAGGTCCTGGTGCTCAATGTCCAAGGCCATCTCCTGGACCATCTGGTGGCCATCATAGCCCACAGGTACCACTGGGCCAAAAGGTGGTGGCCATGCACTGCAAGGGCATCAACATTTCTCAACAACAATTAAAGTACCTGTCCTTCCTCTGTGAGTGGATGGACATCAACCCATCCCATGACTGCTACCACTTCCAGGCCCCAAGCTGCATCTTTTGGCAGACTGTGCGAGGTGTTCTGCCTGGAGACCAAGCAAGGCCAGTCTGCCCTGGACCACCTCACAGTGTTCAGTGGGATCCGCTGCCCTATGACAAGAAAAAGCAGGTGATGGTTCCTGCTGCCCACAAGCTTGTGTGTTTGCAGCCTACAAGAAAGATTGCCTACCTGGGGCTCCTGGCTCATGAGGTGGGCTAGAAGAACCAGGCAATGACTGCCACCCTGGAGAAGAAAAGGACGAAGGCCGAGATCCATTACTGGAAGAAAACATAGCTCATGAAGCTAAAGAAACCAGCTGAAAATAACATGGAGAAGAAAATCGACAAATTCACAGAGGTCCTCAAGACCCGTGGGCTCCTGGTCTGAGTCCAATAAAGACGGTTTATTCCTCATGCGTGGCCTGGCCCGCCCTTCCTCCATGGCTACCCTGGGATGTAGGGGACCCCGGGGGCAGCAGTCCAGGTGCCACAGGTTGTCTGGGATTTAGAAAGCTGAGGCCAAGGAAAGGGCCTTAGTCATTGCCTTTCTACAAGGTTACTTGAAACAACTCTAAGAGCTGTGCAGGCATAATTTGTCTTAAGACCTACTTGTTTGTGAGAGAGTTTTAGAAATGGATAGTAAGTACAACCAGTTCGGTTTCAATGTTAGCAAAAGTGAGCTGGAACACTTCAGTTGGAGGGGAGCCCTACCTTGTGAATGGGGTATCTGTTTAAACTTCTCACCTGCTCACATACTATACTCTGCAGCTGTCAGACTGAGAAGACGCTTGTGGGGCAGTATAAGCTTGGTGTCGTACAAGGTATTTATAGATGCATAGACCAGAAGATGTACAACCAAGGGGTTACGGGAGTTGTCCTTGCTCCTTCCCTGTATTTTTTTTTATCAGAAATAAATTATTTTTAAAAAGAAAAAATTGCTGAGGCAGGAAGATCACTTGAAGCCAGGAGTTCTAAACCAGCCTGGGCAACATAGTGAGCCCCTGTCTCTAAAAAAAAAAATTTGTTTTAATTATCCAGGTGTGGTGGCACGTGCCTGTAGTCCCAGCTACTCAGGAGGCTGAGGCAGGAGGATTGCTTGAGCCCAGGAGTTTGAGACTGCAGTGAGCTATGATTGCACCACTGCAGTCTACCCTGGGCAAGAGAGCAAGATTCCTTTTCTTAAAAAAAAAAAAAAAATACCAAGCATACAAAGAAATAGAGAAATACAATCTATGGTGAGAAAAATCAAACAATTTAGATGGATCTAGAAATGACACAGATAATAAAATTAGCAGTCAAAAACTTTCAATCTATTATTACAACTGTATTCCATATTTTCAAGAAACTAGAGGAAAGATTAAATATGTTGAATAGAGACATGGAAGATACACAAAAGACCCAAATTGAACTTCCAGAGATGAAAACCATAATGTCTGAGATGAGAATACCCTGGAAGGGATTAACAGCATCTGCCCAAAGGAGCAAAAGACATTCTATAAAAAAGACATCTGCACTCGAATGTTTATGGCAGCACAATCACAGTTGCAAAGATGTGAAAACAACCCAGTGCCTATCAATACATGAGTGTATTAATAAAATATGGTATATGTATAGCATGGAGGAGTACTAAGCCACAAAAAACAGTGGTGATCTAGCACCCCTTGTATTATCTTGAATAGAGCTGGAACCCATTCTTCTAAGTGAAGTATCACAAGAATGGAAAAACAAGCACTACATATACTCACCATCAAATTGGTGTTAACTGACTTAACTGATCAACACTTAAGTGCACATATAGTGGTAACATTCATCGGGTGTTGGGCAGATGGGAGTGGGGAGGAGGGGATGGGTATATACACCTAATGGGTGCAGTGCGTACTGTTTGGGGGATGGACACGCTTGAAGCTCTGACTCAGGTGAAGCAAAGGCAATATGTGTAACCTAAACATTTGTACCCCCGTAATATGCTGAAATAAAAATAAATAAAAATATATAAAACTATCAATTTTAAAAGACTTATAAAGATACAGTATTCAAGGCCATGTGATATTAGCGTCAAGATTTTAAAAATAGATCAATCATACAGAATAAGTCCAGCAATAGATCCGCACATATATGGTCACTTAATTTTTGACAAAGGTGAAAAGACAATGCAGTGGGGGAAGGATGGGCTTTTCAACAAACGCTGCTGGAACAACCAGATATTCATGGTACCAGAAAGAAGAACTTCAATTCCTGCCTTGCACCATATACAAAATTAAAATGGATCACCGACATCAGCGTAAAACATAACACTATAAAAGTCGCAGAAGAAAACAGAAGAGGAATTCCTTGTGATCTTGGGTTAAACAAAGATTTCTTAGATACCAAAAGCACAATTCATAAACGAAAGTATTAATAAATTCAACTTAATCAAAATTAAGAACTTCTTTTCAAAAGACATTTAATAGAATGAAAAGACAAGCCACAGACTAATAAATTACTTGAATCCAGAATATAAACTCTCAAAAGTCAATAATAAGAAAATAGACAATCCAATTTTAAAAATAGACAAAATATTTGACACTTTTGTCTTTTTTTATAGGGTCTCAGTCTGTCTTCCAGGCTAAAGTACAGTGGCATCAGCATAGCTCACTGTAACCTCAAACCCCTGGGCTCAAGCAATCTTCCCACCTCATCCTCCCAGGTAGCTAGGACTACAGGTGTGCCCTACCTCACCCAGCTAATTTTTTATTTTTTGTTGCTATGGAGCTCACTATGTTGCCCAGGCTGGTCTCAAGCTCCTAGCCTCAAAAAATCCTCCTGCCTTGGCCTCCCAAAGTGCTGGGATTACAGGCGTGAGCCACCTCACCCAGCCTGCTTGATACCTTGACTGTGATGGTGGCCATGGGTGTGCGCATATGCCAAAACTTACCAAATCATTCACTTTGTGTATTACATGTCAATTTTACCTCCGTGAAGCTGTTTTTTAAAAACGAGTTTGAGCAACACTGCTTTCTCTTCTCACACTCTTTCAGAAAGAGAAATTCTAATCGGATTGGTTGGATCCCAGGTGGGAAGGCCAGGTGTGCCTGTGCACAGTCACTGCCCAGTCCCAGGCGAACGTGTGGGGTGAGTCTGATTCTTGTACTTTTGCTCAGAGCAGCTGGAGCGATGTACCCTGTGGCTGGGGTTTGGCTGTAGAATGGGTGAGGTGGGGTGAAATTGGTATCCAAAGGGATTCTCTGGGCCGGGCGCAGTGGCTCACGCCTGTAATCCTAGCACTCTGGGAGGCCGAGGTGGGCGGATCGTTTGAGCTCAGGAGTTCGAAACCAGCCTGAGCAAGAGCGAGACCCCATCTCTACTAAAAAATAGAAAGAAATTAATTG
>CAUYPO010094753.1:0-13896 GCA_963574435.1 Cheirogaleus major
TTTTAGTTGGCCAATTAATTTCTTTCTATTTTTAGTAGAGACGGGGTCTCACTCTTGGTCAGGCTGGTTTCGAACTCCTGACCTTGAGCGATCCACCCGCCTCGGCCTCCCAGAGTGCTAGGATTACAGGCGTGAGCCACCGCGCCCGGCCAGTGTTACAGTATTTTGAGAGGTAGAACACACATAACTTTATTATCGTATAATGTTGTAATTGTTCTATTAACATTATTACTGTGAGTCCCTTCCTGTGCCTAATTTACAAATTACACTTTATCATAGACATGTGTGCACAGGAGAAGTACAGCATGTGTAGGGTCTGGTCCTGTCCTCAGTTTCAGCATCCACTGGGGGTCTCAGAACAGATCCCCCATGGATAAGGGGGGGGGCACCATATCTAAATTTCAAGAGAATTCTTTGTTCAGCTCTAACGCCTATACATTTGAAAGTCTCAACAACAACAAAGGATAACTAAGAAGATGTAAATTATCAAAATTAACCCAAAAAGAAACACAAAATCTGGCAAAGGAAATTTCCAGGGAAGACGTTGAAAAGATTGTCCACAAGTTACCTTCCAACGAATTCACAGTTTAATCATCAAAGAACATGTAATTCCACCTGTATATAAATGTAGGCCGTAGAACAGGGCAGCTGACCTAATCCTAATACCAAAACTGGGCAAAACACAAATAAAAAGAAAACCGCAGAATAGTACATTACCTATGATTATAGATGCAAAACTCCTAAATGAAATACTAGAAAGTGAAATTTAGCAATATACCCAGGAATCTAAGTATTGTTTAAGTGTATACCTATTACCATAGTTCATCCAAGGGTGGGTTGTAAGGAAGATCCGTAACATCTCCATTCATTACACAGAAGCACATGCTCATGCATGTGCGTGGTCATGCGTGTGCGTGCTCACGCATGCACACATCTATATGTGACAGAAGGATATGCATTACAATGGCAGTTCTCATCTGGGGAGAAAGAATTATTTTGGGAGGGTTTTTTAGTCTTTAAGAATTATTGTGAGGAGCTTTTTTTTCTTTCAAAGACAGTGGCCAGGGACCCACTCAAAACCATCCCAGCCGGAATCTCAGGCTTCCTAGCTAATTCTACTGAATGTATCCACGTAAGAACCACAAAATTATAATGACTGTCTCTGGGTTTTGGAGCTTTCACGTTCTTTTCTGAGGTTTATGTGAAAGAACGACAACTCTCATAGGCTGCTCGTGGTCATGCAAAATGGTACAAATCCAACATCCATCCTTGATTAAAAGCTAGAAATAGAAACTTCCTTAAGCTGAAGGAGCCATCTATAGAAAACCCTACCTCTGACATCAGGCCCGATGGTGAAAAGACCGAGCACTTTCCCCTAAGAGCACACCCAAGACAAGGACTTCGCCGGCGCCACTGCTACGCAGCCTCGTATGGGAGTCTGGCGCAGTGGGGAAGGGACACATCAGAGGCAGCCAGACTGCAAAGGAAACAACCTTTTTGGAAAGTTTGACACACGCCTGTCTCATGACCCAGCCATTCCACTCCTGGGTATGCACCCGAGAGAAATGGAAGTAGATGCCCATACAAAGACTTGTACAGGAATGCTCTTAGCAGCTTTATTTACACTAGTAAGAGACTAGAAACAACCTAAATGTCCCTCTACGGTTCAGTGGATAAACAAATTGTGGTGTGTGCGCCAGGCAATACACTTCTTGTCAAGGAAAAGGAAGGTATATGTGGATTTTTAGAATTTTCCACAGTGAGCAAATGTCACTTTTCAATGAGAACAATATTTTTACAGATTAGGGTGTTTTTCCACAGCTTTATTGAGGTATAATTGACATAGTAAACTGCGCACATCTAAAGAGTATATAGTTTGGTAAGTTTTGAGGTATGTAGACGTCTGCACAACCATCACCACGGTAAAGATGATGAGTCCACCCACCACTTCAAAAGTGTCTCGGTGCCTCTTTTCAATCCCTACTCTTACCCCATCCCCACCCCAGGCATCCACTGATGTGCGTTCTGCCGATATAGGTTAGTTTGCATATTCTAGGAGTTTATATAAATGAGATCATAAGATACGTACTTTTTTGGTCTAGCTTATTTCACTCGGCTTACGTATTCTGAGATTCATCCGTGTTGTGTCTATCAGGAGTTTGCTCCTTTTTCCCCGACTGGGTGGGGAAACGAGGAACTTTTCACCAAATGGCGCTGGGTCACCTGAATATCTGATATGTTAAAAAATAAACTTGAATGCATATCTCATACCCTATATAAGCATCAACTCACATAGAATATGTTGTAAGTCTTTAAAAACTGCAACTATAAAATTTCTAAGAAGACAAGATAAGAAAACATCTTTGTGACGCTTAGGCAAACATTTCTTAGATATAATTTCAAAAGCATGATCCATCAAAGAAAAAAATTGATAAATTATATTTTATCGAAATTAAAATTATTTGGTCTAAGACTGATACTGTTAAAAGAATTGGAGGACAAGCCACAGACTGGGGAAAAAAAAACATTGTCAAATCATATGTCTAATAAAGGACTTGTATCCAGAAACTATAAATAACTCTCAAGACTCAATAATAAGAAGTTAAACAACCCAATAAAAAATGTGCAAAAGTTCTGAAGAGTTTATTGAAGAGGATTTTGTCAGATGCTTTTTTCTGCTCTGAAATGATCACTTGGTTCATTTTTCAGTTTGGTTCATTTGGTTCAGTTTGTTAATGTGGTAACATTGATTTTTTAAAATATTAAACCAACCTTGCATCCTGAAATAAACATTATATACTTATTATGTGTTATTCTTTTTATATATTGTTGAATTCAGTTTGCTAAAATTTTGTTTAGAATTTTTGCATCTATGGCATACTGGTCTGTGGAGATACTGATCTATAGTTTCTTTCAATGTCTTTGTGAGGCATAAAAGGAGTTAAGATGCATTTCTTCCCCAGCTTTCTGGAAGAGTTTGTTTAGATTTGATATTAATGTTTCCTTAAATGATCTCTGCTCTGATCTTAATTATTTCCATTTTCTGCTTACTTGATATTTCAGTTGCTCTCCTTTTTCTAGTTTTTTTAAGGTGCTAATTAACTGAGGTCATTGTTTTGAGACCTTTTTTACTGATTTAAGAGAATTTTAAAATTTTGATATATTGTGTTTTCATTTTTTACTTATTACAAAATGCTTTGTCCCATAGGTTATTTAGAAGTCTGCTATTTAGTTTCAAAATACAGGAGGATTTTACAGCTATCTCTCTGTTATTGATTTCTAATTGAGTTTCATTTTATAACATCAGTCCTTCGAGACTTGTTGAGACTTGTTTCATGGATCAGAGTGTGATCTGTCTTTGTAAGTGTTCCATGAAAACTTGAAAAGAGTGTGTATCTGCTATTTTGGGGTAGAGTGATCTATAAATGTCAGGCTAAGTTGATTTTGTTGTTCATTTCATGTTCTTACTGACCTTCTACTTGGTCTATCAGTTATTGTGAAAGGGGTATTGAAAATCTCTTAGCTATAATTGTACGTTATCTTTTTCAAATTTTTTCAGTTTTTGCTTCATGTATTTTGCAGCTCTATGATGAGATGCATAAAATTTAGGACGGTTGGTTCCTCTTAATAAATTGATCTCCTTTATTATTATAAAATGACCTTCTTTATCTCTGGTTATATTCTTTGCCCTGAGATCTGCTTTGGTATTAATATAGCCTCTTCAACTTTATTTTGATTAGTGATAGCAGAGTGTATCTTTTTTCTATCCTTTTATTTTAAACTTTTATATTAAAAGTATGTTTCTTGTAGGCAGCATATTTTTGGATCTTGCTTCCCCTCCCCCACTGATCTTTGCCTTTTCACCGAGGCACTTAGACCATTTACATTTGTTGTGATTATCGATGTGATTAGGTTTAAATCTCATCTTGCTACTTACGTATCTTCTGTCTGTTTCCTATGTTCTTTGTTTACTTTTTCCTCATTTTCTTCTTTTGCATTAATTGAGTGTGTTTTATGATTCCCTTGTAACTCCTTCTTGACTTTCATCTATAACTTTTGTGAATTTAGCTATTGTTTTAGGGTTTATAGTGTACACCCCCATCACAGTCTGCCTTCACGTGAGATTGTACTACTTCATATACAGTGTAAGAAACTTACGATAGGATGCTCCCATTTCTCCTCCCCCAGCCTTTGTGGTATTGTTGTCATACATTTAACTTTTGCGTATAATAAAAATCCCATTACATTATTATTTTTGCTTCAGTAGTTAGTCAGCTTTTAAAAGTATTTAAATAATAATAATAAAACAAGTCTTGTATATTTACCTACGTGGCTGCCGTGGCAGGGCTCTCCACTCCCTTGCGTGGCTCTGGGTTTCTGTTTGGAATCATGTTTCCTTCTGCCTGAAGAACTTCTTTCACATTCCTAGAAGTGCAGTTCTGATGATGAATTCTTTCAGCTTTGGTATGTCTATGAAAAAGCCTTTATTTTGCTTTCATTTTTGAAATATATTTTGATGGGCAAATACATTTATGCTAAAATATATAAGCACTTTAAAGATGTTATTCTCCTGTCTTCTTGACTGTGTTTAATGTGGTCTCTTTATACTGCTATTGAGCAATTTGGTATGTGCTTTGGTATAGCTTTCTTCATATTTCTTGTGCTTGGGCTTCATTGAAATTCTGAGATCCGTGGGTTTGATTGATTTCATCAAAGTTGGAGAAATGTTATTCAACTTTTCCTCAAATATATTTCTGTCCCCCTTTCTCTCCCTTCTCCTTCATGAGCTCTAATTACACGTATGTCAGGCTGCTTAAATTTTTCCCACACTCCATGAATTTTCTGTTCTTCTGCTACTTTTCCCCAGTCTCTTTTTCTGTTTGTGTTTCATTTTGGATAGTTTCTGTTACTGTGTCTTTAGGTTCACTAATCTTTTCCTCTGCGGTTTCTGTTCTGTGTTTAAGCCCATCAAGTGTATTTCTCACCTCATGCGTGGTAGTTTTCACCTCCAGAAGTTTGGCTGGGTCCTTTCATACTTTACGTCTGTGTCCTCTCGGGGGCTCTGTCCCGGCCGTGAGCGGCGTTGTGTTCTGAGCAGCCCCACTGGACATGCGGAGGGGCCCCTGCTTCCCTCTCTGTGTTTCTCTCCCTCTGCTACCCTGCCCTGTGGACTCTGGCCACCTTGATTTCCCCGAGTCCCAGTTTAGGAGGTCTACCACGCTGTGCCCAGGTCCCTTACTGTGACCGCAGGCCTGGCGGTACCTTGGTTTTAATCATCTGTTCAAGGGAGGATACGAGCTCACTGGGAGCAAACGAGGAGCCGGCACCAGGGCCGCAAGCGGGCCCCACGGGGCATGCAGTGAGAGAGCTGGGCGCGTGTGAGCGCCGTGTCCTGCTTGTGGCCGGCGGGCTTGACGACTCAGTGTCCGAGTCCCCTCGTGTTCTAAACATGTTCAAAAGACTCACATCCTAAGTCCGTTTTGACTGTGGCGGCCTGTGGCACCTGCGTGACGTGAACAGTCAAGCTCAGTGTGTGAATGGTCGTGTGTGCTTTCGGTTCCCAGTTATCCAAGCGTCTTTTCAAAAACTTTCCACTCTGCAAATGAGCTTGTGATAAGTTAAGACAAGATAGTTTAAATGCAGTAAGAAAACATGTGAATGCACTTGTTAAGACTTAGGGCTTCCTGTTGCTTCCTGGGTGTTGTGCATGCAAAACCGCGGGGCCTGAGTGTGCCTGGCCCCCCAGTGGCAGGGGAGCGCGTGCAGGGCGCGGGCACCAGGGCAGCGTGACACGGGGAGCAGCCCCCACCTGCACGACCTCATGGGGCTCTTACTTGCTCCCAGAAGCGCTCGACATCTGCCGAGCTGCCCGGCCCCCCACCCCCGAGGGGCTGAGACGTACTCGTTGGAGTCTCTGCAGGGTCTGGGTTCCTGTTCCTGCCCCTGCCCTGGCACACGCATGTCTCAGCACTGCTCCCTTTCTGGGCTGCAGGGACGCGAGGCCGCGACACGGCAGGTGCAGCTTGGGTCCCGTGTGTCCCTCAGCACACAGAGCCCTCCCCAGCGCTCGCTTCTGTGACCGACCGTGTCCGAGCGCCGCGTCAGCGCCTGTCCTCCCCTCCCCCAGCGTGACCTTGGGCTCCGCGTCACCTTCCCCTGTCTGCTCCCTTTCAGGCATCAGCAACGCGGAGGCGCGGCAGCCGGGCAAGGCGCCCAACTTCAGCGTGAACTGGACGGTGGGTGACTCGGCCATCGAGGTCGTCAACGCCACCACCGGGAAGGACGACCTGGGCCGCGCGTCACGCCTGTGCAAGCACGCGCTGTTCTGCCGCTGGATGCGCGTGCACAGCAAGGTACCCAGGCCAGGGCCCCACAGAGTCCCCTGTCCCCAGGGCCCGCTCCCCACAGTGTCCCCTGTCCCCAGGGCCCGCTCCCCACAGTGTCCCCTGTCCCCAGGGCCCCGCTCCCCACAGTGTCCCCTGTCCCCAGGTCTTTCCTCTTCCTCGTCTTCCTCGCACCCTCTCGCAGCTCCCTGAGAGAAACGGCCACTGAAAAGCCCTGTGCTCCTTCCAGTGTGGCCCTGGCCATTCAGAGGTTAAAGCCACCCCAGTGGCAGCCCTTCGCCTCCCCTGCCCAGGGGCCTCTGGACTTGCCCGAAACTTCTCTCGCTGCTCGGATGCTGTAAATGGTGATGAACAGTCACCCCAGGTCACAGCGGCCTCTGTTCACCCTCACCCTTTTAATCCTGTCGTTTGAGCTGCAGGGCCCCAGAGTGAGGCCTTGTACAACAAGTCAGGATGTTGCTGGTTTTCATTTACTTTTAAGTCAAGCCTACTGGGCTTACTTGTCACGAGGCCGGCCCTGGACGTCTCGACGTCGGTGTGGGGGAGACGCACGGATGCTGCAGGCTCGGGAGGGTCCTATCCCCAGAGGCGCGGCTGCCTGTGCTGGCCTCCGACCAGCCAAAAACCCACTCCGACTCGAGCCGCAGGGAGGGGCTGCCTCAGCGCTGCTCAGTGTGAGAAACGCACAGGACAGCGATGGAGCTTCTGTAGAGTAGCTAGAGATGTTGGAAATGAGATTTGTTTTTTGTTTTTTTGTTTTTCAAGACAGAGTCTCACTCTGTTACCCAGGCTAGAGTGCAGTGGTGTCATCATAGCTCACAGCAACCTCAAACTCCTGGGCTCAAGCGATCCTCCTGCCTCAGCCTCCCGAGTAGCTGGGACTACAGGCACACGCCACCATGCCCGGCTAATTTTTCCTATATAGATTTTTAACTGTCTAAGTAATTTCTTTCCATTTTTAGTAGAGACGGGGTCTCGCTCTTGCTCAGGCTGGTCTCGAACTCCTGACCTTGAGCGATCCTCCCGCCTCAGCCTCCCAGAGTGCTGGGATTACAGGCCTGAGCCACTGCACCCGGCCTGAAAGTGAGATTGGAATCGACCGTGTGGTCTGGCAGAAGCGGGTCTCCGCAGTGCGGGCTGCGCAGCTGCCTCACGGGGTAGCCGGCGGGACTGCGCGGAGGCGGCGGCCCGGCCTGGGGACTGGCGCCCGCGCTGTGTTCTGTGCGAGGCCGTCCCGTGACGGAGGCGCTTTCGACCGGGGTGGGCCCCCTCCGGAAGCCAGCGCAGCACCGAGCGCCATTTTGGGGTGTCTCGCGAGGTTTTGCTTTCCCCTGCGGCCACCTGAGCAGCTGTCCTTGTCTGTCCTCTCGCAGGTCCCCTCGCACCTGCTGCGCTCCAGGGTCACCAAGCCCAACGTGTACCACGAGTGCAAGCTGGCGGCGCGGGAGTACCAGGCAGCCAAGGCGCGTCTGTTCACGGCCTTCATCAAGGCGGGGCTGGGCGCCTGGGTGGAGAAGCCCACGGAGCAGGACCAGTTCTCGCTCACGCCGTGACCGGGCGCGCCGCGGGGGGCCGGGGGGCCTGCGTCCGTCCCCGGAGCCTCACGTCTGGACTGGGGGTGGCGGCGCACGCTGGGGAGGGTGCGGGGGGCACCCAGAGTCGTCCTGGCATCTCACGTCTGTACTGGGCGCACCTTGGGGAGGGCGTGGGGGGGCGTGGGCCGCGTCACCGCGCAGCATCTCTCCGCCACCGCACCCCCCTCCGAACCGCCCGGCGACCGCTTTCCATCTCCGTTCACGTCTAGGAATCGAGTTCTACTGAGTAGGGCTTCCTTAAGTTTAGGAAACTAGAAATTACTCTGTGTGAAATTCTTGAATAAATAATTTATTCAGAGCTAGGAATGTGGTTTATAAAATAAGGAGTAATTAAGTCAGGTCGCTTTTATGCCACGTTATTTTAATTGCAGAAGAGCATCCATAGCCGGAGGAGGTGAGGACGTAGAGGTAGAAGTAGCCACCTAAGGAGATCCTGTCCACGTGTCCGAGCTTAGCTCTCGTTTCTCGTGGGCACTTCCGTGGTCGGTTTCCACGCCAGGCTTCACCGTGTCCCGGGAGCAGACTCCCCCAGCATGATGTGGGCCGCCCTGTGGCGCCCGCAGGGTCCTGCAGTCCAGACCCAGCCCCTGTAGCCACAGCCTCTTCTAGAAGCTTCCGTACTCCTCGTAGGATCAGGTCATGGAAAACTGTTCTTGGTTTACTTCTAAATAATCACAGAAAAAACAGGCCGGTGACCCCGTGCCGGGCACTCACTCGGGTTGTTAGACAGTGCTCCGCCCCCACAGACTAGAAGGCATCGGAAGGGCCACCGGCAGGGGCCGCAGGTCCCTCTGGGTCTGACGAGCACGGCCGCCTGGAGCGGGCCACGGGGCGCGCGCAGGAGCGTCTAGGTAGATGGTCGTTCTTGGAAAATGCCATGTCAGGATGTTTTTAAATTATTCTTTCCAGCTTTATCAAAGACCTGTTTGAAAAATAAAGAGCTTCCGGGCTGAGAGCCGTGAGACTGCGGGCCACGGGCACAGCAGGGGCCCCGCAGAAGGAGCCACAGGGGTCAGGGGCGCGTGGTCGGCGCCCTGGTGTGGACGCTGTGGCCAGGCCCGGAGATCTGCACCAGTTGCCTTGACACCCCCTCAGGGTGGGGGCTGAGGGGCTGTGCCACCGGCGCGACTCTGCCCTCCGGGCCTGGGGGTGCTGAGGGCCATCCCGGGGCCGTGGCTGGGATGGTGCAGGGCCCACCCCACGGCGCGCCTGTCCCACATGGGACCGAGCTGTGTTCCGGGCCGTTTTGTGTCCTTTGTGGGTTTAGGAAGCCAGGAGCAGAAGGGCCACCTCATCCCACCTGCCCCCGGGGCCAGGCCTCAGTGGGCTGTGCGTGTGTGTCCTGGTGCCGGGGCCTGTGCCACGCGACGGGCCACGGCACTGCAGGGCTGTTCCCACGTGGCAGGAAGGGGCGCTGCTTGGGGCTCGTTGTTGGGGACACGGCCAGGTTCCGGGGAGCGGACATCAGCCCCCGCAGCCTCCTCCTGCTGGGCCCGGCGGAGCAGGGGTCTTGCCTGGGCGGAACGTGCCGGGTTTTCTCTGCGTCCGCAGAGGAGGGGTGTCTGGGGGTGCCGCCCTTCCCCAGGGCAGGCTCTCGCACACTGTGGAAAACATCCTGTGAGTCTGTGCGTTTTTATTCTTGTCTCTATAAAGTGTATTTTTTCTAATGGGGTTTGGGAGATAGACTTAGTTTTTAAAAAATATATATGGGTTTTGGTCACACAGTACGGTGGGAATACGCTCCACGTATGTGCGGGGCTGTCCGTGCGTCTGGGTGAGCCCGGCGTGACTGCGCCCCCTCGCCCCCCAGCCCGCCCCAGGTGAGCCGCAGTCCGCGCACAGTGGGTCCGGCCCGGCGCCCTGGCGGGAGGAACCGTGAAGGTTCTGTTCGGGGAGCCGGGGCAGGGCGGGGGTGGGGACAGCCAGGCCACGGCCGGGAAGGAGCGAAGGCGAGCAGACCCCTGTGAGGCAGCTCGGGGACTCGGCGTCCAAACCCCCCGAGCCTCCGTTACACTGTGACGGTGTCAGGAGGTGTCACTTTGCACCCGGGTCCTTGGTCTGGATCTTAGAGAACAGAAAGTTCGACGCAGCCAGGAACTTTTTGAGAAAAATCCTGCAATTCGAGGACATTTTGACAAGTAGGGGACAGGGGGGGTTCTGTTTTGTTGTCAGCTAAACCTGCAACAAGAATTCCGCGGTGCACGGGGACCACTCAGGTACGGCTTTGCTGGGGCCGCCGGCCCACGCAGGGGAGGTGGGTGCTGTCAGGGCGTGTCTGCGACATGAGCCGGGCTCCTCCCGGAGGATGGTCGCAGGCTGGGGTGGGTGCTGCCACCACCTGGAGCCACCCCTCACCTGCTCGCGGCATCAGGGTGCACCCCTCCCAGCAAGGGTGCCAAAGACGCAGTTTTCATTCAGAGTCTTAACTTTTCATCATCCTTTCCTGATTTGGAGGGTTTTTTTGGTATTTAAAAACAATTATTTTTAAATGTGCAAGCCAACATCTCACACGGCATTGATTTCTCTGGCGTTCATTTTTATGCAGCTAATTTCATGTATCCCCAGGCTGCAGAATCGCTGCTTCCTTTGTGGAGACGGCACTTCTCCCTGTCATTTCAAAGTGCCACACCGGGGCGGGGGCGGCTATCTGTCCCCACGGTGGGGTCTGTGGGGGACCACACGCCCCTGCCCCTTTTCTCAAACAAATGAATAAGTAAACACAGCACAGGTGGGTCATTTCACTTCCAAAATATTGCACGCTGGAAACGCAAGGTCTGTCCCAGTCGTAAGTTTGCTCCAGCAAGATGAAGACGATTGGCCGACTCTCCCATCTCGGAATTCTGTGACATTGTGGAATCTCTCAAAAGATTCCTTCGTCTCGACCCCATACTGTGTAAAGGGAAAGGGCAGACGATTTGTGTTCAGGGTGTGTCCAGTTATGCGTGTCCTCGTCCCCTGATACGTCGTGTGACAATCTCCTTGAGCGTGAGGTGGCAGGTGGGTGGCTCGGCAGGCCCTGGGTGCGCGAGTTCCGGGGCTCGAGTGATGCCGGAGGTGGGGGCAGAGTTAGGGAAGCGTCGACCCACCTGCCGGGTGCCGGGGACGGGTTAGGGTTAGGGTTAGGCGGACGGCGGGGCCGACTGGCCGTGGGTCCCGGTCGAGCGGGCGTGTGAGCCCCTCGGTCCCACGTGAGATGCCCCTGCCGCCCGAGGCGCCGGTGCCCTTCCCCGTGTGCTGTTCACGGTCCCAGCCGAGAGCGCAGGCTTTGGCCACGGCCCACGCCGCTGGCACGTAGGGACTGGTGGCTGCTCTAGACGCGGACACCGACCACTAAAGCACAGTCTGGAATGCCAGTGAGTGAGTCCCTGAAGCTATTTGCTTTTCCAGGCTTTGGGTTGTATGCTTTTAATTTGATTTTAGAATCCAGACACTTTATATGAATGTAACTCAGCCAAGAAACCCATTGCTCAGATGCGATCTCCAGTGTTCTGTGTGTATCTGTGTACATGCCACACGCCACGCCGCATCCCAGCATGAGACGCTGTCCTGTACAGACAAAGGGTTTGAGATGTTCTCAATAAAGCAACGTTTCACTACTCCCGTGGCCGAGGTTTTCTGTTCCTCTCGCGTTGCTTCTGCCCTTGGCTCCCCCGACAGGTCTGGGGAGCGCGTCGGAAGACGTGGACAGATGCCACTCATTCCGCGGGCCTGGCCCCAGCTGGTCTTGTCACCTGCTGCCACTGGGGACAGTCCCCTTCTCTCCACCCGTCACATCTTGGCTCTGCACCTCTCCCCAGGGCACGTGGGCTCCTCTCTCGCGTGTGTGGTGGGAGTTCAGGGAAACCACTCCTCGCCCCGCCCGTGAGCGGTGGCATAGCCACGTGACGTGGGGTTTCGTGGGGGTCCCGGGGGTGGGGGACACAGGGAGAGCCCGGACGCTCCACGGCAGGCAGAGACGGTGAGGAGACTCAGGCGCCGAGCTGCACTGTGGAAACTCTGCCGCTCCCGTCACGACGGTGCAGAAGGACACTCGTCACAGACTGACTGGAGTTGGCCGCATCTGTCTCGTGGTTGTGAAGAAGCACGTGTGGTTTGTGCACGCACGGCACGCGTGGAACATTCTGGGAGGGAGGGAGTCTGGTCGTGCTCTGTGCGTGGCAGGGTTTGGGGTGATGTCAGTGTTGTTTTCCATTTTTTGATTAAACACACCCATTTGTCTGCTGTTTCCACAATTAAGTGGCGAACTTTGGGGAATGTTTCGAAAAGTCAAAAGTGCCGTATAAATGAAAAGCTCCGTCACAGACAGACAACTCGGCTGTTCTTTTGCATCTGTTTTGAATGTGTTTCTGTTTTCACAATAAAAGGAACGTTCCAATGAAACTATGTTGCATCAAAAAAATTAAGCTTCAGAGAAAAGCATGGAGGGAGCAACTCCTCCACCGTAAGTCCAGACCTCAGAGCGGCGTTCGCGGGGTCGGTCTCTCACGGCACCGAGGGCGGAACACCCAGCCTCCTCCGTGTTCTCCGATGGAATTGGGGAAATGGCTGCGTTTTACCAAATAAGATGAACGTTTCGCTTCTTAAAAAATATTTTTTCATAGTGACTCTCACAGAGCCTGACTTTAAATTTTGAGGTTCTTGAACTTTGCTTCAATAAGGCGTTGAACGCCGACCACGGTCAGGCCCTGTTCCAGGCGCTTGGAACAGACTGGCGTGTGCGCAGAGATACCGTGTCCGTGCGCGGCTGTTCTCGCAGGGGAAGGACCGTGACAGTGAACACGCTGGGCGTCTGTGTCATGGACGAGCCTGGGAGGGACGGAGGAGCCGATGATGGTGACCGGTGTGCAGGCTGCAGGCACAGGGCGGAGGGGACGGTCGCCCCGGCAGGCACCAGCCTGCTGCCACCAAAGGCCAACGTGCCAGGGACTTTGCGAGCCAGCGGTTGAACACGGCCATTTTTAAGGTTATGTTGTGTAAATCTAAAATTAAAGGTAACAGATACTCAGATCCCGTCACTTCCTACTCACCTTGCCACAGGTGACCGCAGGCTGTGTCCGCGCTGTGCGGAGCTGGCCCCCAGTGTGCGCTCAGTGGCGGTCCCGGGGAGCTTGGATCAGCTGCAGCGGGAGGTTTGGCCGTGGATGGCCACAGACGCCCACAAGGCTGCGTCCGTCACCGTGGTGGGGAGGGGCAGACACACTGTAGCCGTCCCAGCGTGGGTGGCACAAGGACACTGAAGAAGTCGTCTCGCGGCTTCTGAAAACTTGAGCAAAGTGTGAACAAGGGTGGCTGCGACTCGGTCCTCGTTGCCTGGCCTTCCCCTGGCGGGCATGAGTGTACACCAACGTCCTCGTCATCGACACGCTCTCAACAACTGCCACCCTGTGTCGGCCACGGACACGAGGGCCCGGCACAAGGCAGCGGAAGCTCCGCGGGAGCCGGCTCCCTGGGGTTCACAATAGAGTGTGTTTTATCTGTGCTTTAACATTGTGTACCGCACCCTTAATGTCTGTAGGATGTACGATAAGCGCATGCACACGAGTGTGCACACGTGGTGGGAGGGGCGCCTGCTGGTTTGCGTGTCCTGGCGCCACTGGTCCGGCGTATGCTGGGAGCAAATCTCCGGGGGGGCCGGAGTCTGTGGGGCGGCCGGGCCTCCAGCAGGTGCCCCCGCCCCACCCTGGGCCTGGGAAGGAGGAGCGGGCTGGGTGCCCAGCGCCCCGGCCTCCCGACCCCTCGGCTTCCAGGGCGGGTGGGTGCTGAGGCCCCGCCTTCCCCAGCCGCGCAGCCCGCACCCCCCTCGGAAAACGCCGTCGCAAGGAGAATGCAGCCGTGAAAATAAAGATGGTCGCACTGAACTAGCGACCCCGTTAGGGTGTATTCTGACATTTTAGAACAGACGGTCCAGCAATTTAAAATTAATAGCTATTCTAAAAGACGTAAGAAAACGAAAGAGA
>CAUYPO010094755.1:0-12048 GCA_963574435.1 Cheirogaleus major
CCTAGCTAGCTAGGTAATAAAACTCCTTTTGGCAATTACAGCCTCGGTGACTCTGTCTCTCTGTCCCGCGGTCCTGCGGATCTGGGCTCTAACACTGGCACGTTATAGGGGTGCTTGGTCCTATTGGATTTTTAGATTGCCCAGGTGGAAGTGGGGTTGCCAGAAAGATGGCGATCTCATCAGGAATGCTTTGGCCTACTTCGCAATTCTATGGAAAGGATGCATAATCCAGGCCTGAAATATTATCTCAGGCTGTGAAATGCAAAATGTCTAATTATTAACATAAACAAGATTGTTAACTGTTTGCTCTCCTGTTCTGTCCACCTTGACATGCAGCTGTCCAGTCCAGGCCTATCTAACTTCAAAGCCCTTTCTCTGTTCTGAAAGTGAGAGCTTCCAAGTATGGAGCACGGAAACCTGGTGACACCCACAATTTTAGTGCTACTTAGACATCAAAAATTTAGTAGTAATATATGTGTTTTATCTGGCAGTAAACATACAGCACATCGTGGCCACACCAAGATCTTTGCGAGGTGATGGGGAATAGCATTGACATTATGTACTCCATGGAAAATAATTCTAAGATCTCTGATCTTTCCCCTAGATTTCTTCCCCTATTGACAATTGCCCAGTTTTTTTCTCTCACTTTAAATCCTCCATCCATTATCAGACTTCTTGTTTCCCCAAAACTAGAAGCCACCCACCTGTCTTCCCCCTCTGTCATTTGTTTTAACAGAAACAGAATCTAAGCTTCCAATTTTCATTCTTTCTACCAGAACCCATTTGTGTCCTCTGGACACAATCTTTGGATGACAGCAGGTTATTGTAAACAATGATTTTTTTTCTCTCGAACAAAGCACCCAAACAAATTTCCCTCCCTCCAAGAGGCAGAAATTATAAGTACATTTTAGGAAGAAAAAAGCTATACGTCATCTCGGTGGGTGTCCTAAGCATTTTGCCTCAAGATCTGGGGAGAAGCCTCAGGGATGAGAAATTGGCTAATGGTGTTGATAGTGTTAAGAGGATGTAAACTCTAGAAAGCTGTGTTGGAGAGAATATATCTGGATAATTAAGCTGACGACTGCCTGCACTGTCTACTCAGCAGTCTTTGTGGGCTTTGACATCACATAACTGTGGGTGTTCTTTCTAAATGTGCAGCATAGCAGCTCTGTTACATTGTACATGTTCCCAGGTCTCAGTTTACTCATTTTGAGAAATGCAAATGGTATTATGCATTCTGAGTTGTTTTATGAGGATTGGACGAGAGCACACATGTGAAGTGTTTACCAGTGTGGAAATCTATTCATTGCATTCTTCTTATTTCATTTTTATAAAAAAGAGTGAAATGAATAAATAAATTTAAAATAAAATTTTCAATGAAAATGTAAAAACCTTTTAAACATTTTGATTGTATTTATTTTTGCAGTTATCTTTGTTGCCCTGATTTTCCAGTTTTATAGTTACATAAATTATTTTCAATGAATTTCAATTTCAGAAGTCATTCAGTTTCACTGGAGATATTAGAAAAAAACAGCACAATGGTATCCAGAATTGCCAAAATTCTTTAAAGTGGTGAATGGATGACTGAGTTTCAAGAAATTCTAACCCAAGTTATGTCCTGTGGTGTGGACTGTGCCAGCTACACTAAGGGATGACACTGAAAAATGACAATTCGCCTTTCCCTCAATACTTTCTAGTGCAATAGAAAACTTTACTTGTCATCTAACACATAGCAACCAAATTATGGTACCTATTGTAGTAATTCCAGATTGGAAGAGAGTTTTCTTTTGCTGTGAGTACTACAGTAAAATATCAATTAATTCAATAAACATTCGATAACACTTACTGAATTTCAGTCTGGATTTCCTGACATCTCATGGATGAGGCTGCCGCATACGCAGAACATAAAGCTAGGACTATGCCTGATGAATTAGAAGTCTTTGCCTTGCACAACAGGAAGACAACTACCAAGAAGAAGAGAATGAATTCAAATAGATTGAAAATGAGTGGCCAAAGGAGTAGGAGGAAAACCAGGAAAGTCATCTCCTTGTGAGTGTGAAAATGTTCAGTGATGTTGACAGTTTTACCAATTATTGGTTTCACATACTGAATTCTGTCAGAATTTAATCATCAGAACTATATTTATGAATTTAAACTCTAAAATAAAATAATACAATTGGCAGGCTTGTATTAACAATTTCTTCTTCCAACAAGTATTTATTAAAGACTCATTGTGTATCACACAGTTTGTATTGGGGGAAGTTTTAGTACATCATCTAATGGGCTGGCACCCTAAGGCCAGATGAGTGAGCAGGATGATAACAAGGTAACCAAGATTCATCAGGAAGCAAGTAAGTCAGGAGTGGAAGGTCTGGAGGGTTCTAAACGCAAGATGTGGATGAAAGGCCCAAATCCCCCTCAAGGTGAAGGGAAGTTTGTATACACTGGTGGGATAATAGCTATTCTTTCCTGAGGGATTGATCAAACAATAAACATTTACTGAACACAACTGGGCCCTTTGGACACAAAGGAGACCCAAGCCAAGGCTACAAAGTACTTCTTCCCTAGTGGGCAGACAATTATGCAGAAATGTCATTACCAAAAATTTTGATGAGGGCACTGACGGGGGTAAGGACATGAGGCACTGGAAACACAGAGAGGCCTGAGGAGTGAATACCAGGCAGAGCGGTGGGTAGGTGGGTGTGATTAAGCTATAAAAAGGCTTAACTTAATCAGGGACACAGAGCTAAATAGTGGTATGGTCAGTTTTCATCACTGGGTCAGTCTGACTCCAGTGCTCTGTGAGTTTACCTTACCTCAAGTTCCTGCCTGTAACAATGCCATCTGTTTTTGTTCAGAATTTAAATGCACACTTCCTCTGTCTCTGGTGTCACCTTCCATGCTATCTTCTCCTTTCAGACTCACTAGAAAGTGAGGTAGTTGACCCCAGCCTGTTGGCTTCAGAGCAGCAATTTTGAGATCTGACCTAGCACTTTATAGGGACGCTCTTCCCTGCTGGGTGCTGAGATTTTTCAGATGTGAACCCTGTTGGAAGCATAATGCATGTCTCATCAAGAAGGGCAGGTATATCCCAGCCAGTGTAGGGTAAGCAAAGTGTTATCATGGTGAGTGGATAAAGGTCTGGCTTTGGAGACAGACAAACCCGGATGTGAGTCCCAGCTCCATCACTTACCAGCCAAGATACTGAACACCTTTCAGCTTGTTTCCTCATCTGAAGAAAGCAGAGGATGCAGGGTAGGTTGGGAAAGAGACAATGTACTCATTGAGATTATCTGTTTATGTTCTTCTGTTAGACTGTGAACTCCCAGAGGATAGGGGCCCTGTCTGAGTCATCTCCGTGCCCTGAAAACTCCCAGAACCACGTTCAGCTGGAGCAGACTCAGCACATTTTCCTTGCACGGGCTGGGCGTGGTGGCTCACGCCTGTAATCCAAGCACTCTGGGAGGCCGAGGTGGGAGGATTGGTTTTATGTCAGGAGATCGAGACCGCCCAAGCAAGAGCAAGACCCTGTCTTTACTAAAAATAGAAAGAAATTAGCTGGACAACTAAAAATATATTAAAAAAATTAGCCGGGCATGGCGGCTCATGCCTGTAATCCCAGCTACCCGGGAGGCTGAGGCAGAAGGATTGCTTGAGCCCAGGAGTTTGAGGTTGCTGTGAGCTAGGCTAACACCACGGCACGCTAGCCTGGGCAACAGAGTGAGACTCTGTCTCAAAAACAAACAAACAACAACAACAACAAAACACATTTTCCTTGCACGGAGCTGAATCAGGCCTCAGCTGTTTCTGCTCCAGAGCAATGATGCTTGTTTTGAAGATCCTTCCTTGCATCCTAGAGGTCTAGGGAAACTGCTCATGTGCCAATGTCAGTGACAATCTCCGCAGAAGAAGGTATATTTTGCTCCATTGTGGCTTTTGCCATGCCTGTTTCTATTTGAGGTTTTGAGCTACATGGATAGAGCTGAGCCAGAAATAATTCCTCACTCTGCCTGCCATGTTAAATTTTATACACAGACAATTCAAGAGGCAGGCTACAGGCCTTTTAAAGATTTAAGGCTTTATTGGCAGAGAAACTGAAAGAAGGGGAACAGCAACAGCTTCTCTTACTACATCACCCACTGGCAGGCCATAATATGCCTATCAGAGCCCTCATCCCATTGTGCTATAAATAGTGGTAACTTGTCTGTCTCATCCACTGACCTGTGAGCTTCCAGAGGCCAGGAAATGAATTTTTTCCTGGTTTATTGCTCATTTTATTCCTAGAAGCCATGACAATGCCAGGCACGTGGAGGACATCCAATAAATACTCCTTGAATAAATGAATAACAGCATCTATGAATTGTGTATAACAACCATACAGAGGAGGTAGCAGGCCAAAAGTGGCTCTAAAATAATCCTGATGTCACACAACTTAAGTGAGAGAGGCAGAATTCATCCCAGGTCTGCTTGAATCAAGAAGCCTACAGTCTTAGTTGTATTGGCTTTACTAGACTCTGGGACTCTCTGCAGTTTAACTTGGCCACTTTCCATGTTGCTCTGAATTCGGAAAGGAGCCCTAATTAGGATGGACTTTGTTGTCTAAGGCTTATAGATCAGATTATTCATGCAATAAGTTCTTATTATTCATTTAACATGACTAGGCACTCCTCTAAGTGCTGAGAATTTAAGTAGTGAAGAAAAGCTTATATTCTAGTTCAAAGAGACAGAAAATAAACAAATGTATGACAATGCTCACCTACCAATGCTATTTAGGATTAATTATCATAATAATTAAGAGCTTAGTACATTGTAGATGAATTAAATAAATTAAAGAAAATAACATAATATCTTATCTTGTTTATCTTATACATGGAATTAATAGCAAGTGCTATTTTTTGAATTAAATACAAGATTATGCAAGTAAAACAATATAAAGATCCTTGAGATTTTGGACCAAATCTTGGATTAGATATCTACTGCCTCAAGTCTCATTCACAAACTCACACAGCTTATGAAAGCAGAAAAATACCTACAGTAGAGAGAACTTTTACTGACACATTCTTTCTCTACTTGTGATATCATTGTATATTCAGCCTTTTCACATTATGTCAAATTTTAAATACAAACTGAATCCCCGTAAACTAGTCACCATATATGTCACACATATCTATTATGGGCTTAACATTAAATTGAGTACCAGAAGTATAAGAGAATGCTAAACCATGCTCTCTGTTTTCAAGGATCCTATAGCCCTATTGAGAAGGCAGTGCATATTGACCTAATACACTGGTAGAACCCAAGACAGTTTGGATTATGGTGAAGGGTATGCGATATAGATTCGTAAATACCCTTGATCCACCACTTATTAGTTTGGGGACTCTGGACATGACCCTGAACTCATCTGAGCTTATTTACTCATGTATAAATTAGAGATGATAAAACCTACCTCCAGGCAGATGAGAAATGACTGCTGTACATAGTAGAATCACAATATTATTAGTCTTGTACATTGTGTGATCATCAAGGATTAGCTCACAGGGTTGTTGACATAGAATGGGCATTATTGCTCATCTACAGCAGTATAGTCAGAAAATGGGAGTGGGAAATCATTAAATGCAACCTGATTCATACAGACAGAAGAAATAGAGGCCCTCAGAAAAGATTAAATATTGATCTAAAAATGTGATGGTCTAGCTAGCCTCAGGAAACACACAGTCTAGTACCACAATCAATTGGAAAGGTGTTAGCCACTGGGGTTAGAAATAATCATCATTAGGATGAGAGGTGTATTTTTTGAGGGTTAACTATATATTTCAGCATCAATTTTAATCCTTAGAACAATATTATGAGGTAGGTACTGTTATTATACCCCATTTACATGTAAAGAAACCTGAAACTTGGAGGCTAATGAACTTGCCTAGAAACACACAGCCAGTGAAGGAAGGGGTTGAGCTTCAAACCTAGGCACTCTGATTCCGGTACTTAAGGCATACCAAGGACTACTTTTCTAAGTGTTTCACATGTACTATCTGACTTAATCCGCATAGTTACACAATTCTTTATTAAAAAGTACACTTCTTATCCAGAAAGAAAGAAGGATTTCCATACAAAATAATTTCAAATCCAGAAATACTGATGTTTCAGGATGCAGTAATAGCAATATCCAGCCTACTTCTAGCCTTTTTTTCTCTCCCTGCCTCTCTCCTTCCCTTTCTTTCTCTTTCTCGCCCTCTCCCTTTTCCTCTTCCTTTCTCTTTCCACCTCTCTCTCTCTCACCCTCCCCTATTCTTCTCTTCTCTGCCCTCCCTCCTCACTCCTCTCCCATTCAAATCCAGGCAATAGAATGTTACCAAGGGCTCCTTTAACATTCTTTTGTCATGAAGTAAAAGAACTGCTCCTGCAAAGAAAAGGGTTAACACAATGGAGAAGACTGCACTGGTAAAACACACCCAAAGATGATGGTGACTGGCTGGAGCCAGGGATTCCTGGAAACTAAGAACTTTAAATTTAGGACAATGCACTTCAGGTTCTAGGAAAGGTAATGTTATGAAACTGGGTCCTAATTTTAGTCCTGAGAGTCAGTTGGAGGAGGAGTGTAGAAAGTAGGGTCCTCTTTGTGGTGGACTGGGTCGATTCTGTCTCAGGGTTACATGACTCTGTGGAGAGAAGGAGGTCAAGATCAGCAGTGAGCTGTAGACAACTTATACCAACTCATTAGAGCCAATGATTAAAAATTATGTGAGCTTACAATACAACAAATTATATTAAAAACAAAGATAAAAATACTCAAAACTAATTACTTCCTAATTATTTTATTACATTTTACTGTTATCTATGTTCTTGAAGTTATTTATGTTTTTTGTATCTGTATTGCGGAAATGTTATAGAATGGTGTGCTATTGCTCATGTCTTCTCATGTATGTCTCCAGTGACTTCACATTGGAAGATTGAAATAAGTCATGGTGGGGGAATTTACACCACAGCATGGAGATTAGAAATCAGGCCTTAATTTATTGTTATGTTGGTTGTCTAGAATTAAGGAAGTGATGTAGAAAATGTTAATAATGCAGATTAAACTTTAATGTGTTTGTGTTTTAATGAGTCTGTAGCCATTACATTGTGAATAGAATAGCTATTTTGTATTTGAAAACTATTGTCCAATTTGGCAAAGAAGTCATGGATGAATTAGTGAAGTTCTGATGTAGGTCTTCATTAAGTCTTATTTGTCAACATAAATGAGTTAAAAACCAAAATTCATGTTAGAACTACACTTGGAGAGATGTTTGTTAGGTATCTACCAGTATATAGCTGGCCAATACTTTCAAGTCCCCTCTCCAGGGACCAAATGACCTGGCCTTCGAGCACTGCCCATTGGTTCCAGAGCAGTGAACAATGCAGGTGACATCAGAAGGGATGATTAGAGAAAATAGGTTATAAGATCTTGAATCAGAGAATGGCAGGGGTCTGAGGAGGCAAACAAAGGAGGAGATGGTGGTGGTGAAGAAGGAGTGGAGAAGTTAGGCCATTTCTATGAGTACACGTGTGTGAGAATATATATCTATTGTTTACTTAGAATTTGCTTGTTTACAAACCTCAATGAAAATGCATATTCAGGGATATATTAATATATTTTCACATGTATACACACAAATAGATATTCAAATATATAAATACAATAGATTTAATTAATTTTATTTGTTTCTTAGACAGGTTAACACACAGACATAGTAATATGTATGTGCGGTGAATGTTCAAGAGTTTTCAAAGACACTGGTCAGTTGTTTTCCCATTCTTTTCTACTCAAATGGTAAATACATTTTTCCTAATTTCTTACCATTGGCAGGAAATGGATACATTTTAATTTATATACTTTCTGAAGAAGTCTGGATGTTATAGAAAGCCAATACAAGTTCTACTTCAGTGCCTGGCACATGGTGGGTGCTCTTAGTTTATGCATACATAGATATCTATTGGATAATGATATGACAGATGCTGTGCTGGGCATTTGGGATTCAGAAGGAATTAGGGCCCTTGCCCTTAAAAATCTCACAGAAAACAGCAATTAAACAAATACAATTTATGATCTGATATTGGGGCCAGCATAGAAGTTCCTCATTGCATCACACTCTCTCCAGCTTCTAAGACCTCATAAATTATTCCACTGTCTGGAAAAGTCTAGTTCTGCTTTTCACCTGGCTAACTCCTACTTATTTGTTATGTCTCAGATGGTGTGTCTCTTCCTTTGAAAGGCTACATCTTACCGCCATCTTGATATATACTGTCAGGACAGCTTGAATTTACACACAGCTGTGAGCACCCCAGTTTGTTGCAGTTTCTTGTTTTGTTGTTTCTCTCCCCCAAACACACTGTGAACTCCACAGGGGCTGAGATCAGGTATGCCTTGCTCATTTCTGTATCCCAGAGCCTACTTCAGTACCTTGCATACTAGTGTGAGGAAAGGTACTATGACAGATGAAGGGCTCAGTTCATAGGATGGGGATAAAAAGCAGTTGGAAATAATGCATCCATGCCAATTTCCTATTCATATGTCACAGGCAAAGCTGGATGAACAGACATAGCTAGAGACTTGCAATTATCTGATGGAGGTTCTTTTCTTAACATTCTAAATAGTCCGAGACTTAGCTCAGAAAAAGAAAACTGGAAATAGAATCTGTGAGCAATGATTTTATGAAAGATGTCTTATTTCATAAAAAGGGACACAGAAAGAGACAGGGTCTCTTTTTCTGCTTGACTCTATCTTCCTGGTTGTAATTCCTAGAATGTCTATTGTAGAGGAAAGCATCCTAACTACTGAGGTTCTTTCCCAGAGATTCTGAGGAAGCAGGCATAGCCTGCTTTGAATTTCCCTTTGAATTTCTCAAGTGTTACAGTAAAATCATCCAATAATGTGACATTACTTATAATGTCCACTGGAGGGCGATATACTACTGCTGGTACCACCTCCTATAGCATGACCCGTGAGGACTAACTTTAGTTACTTAACAAATCTATAAGTCCTCATAGTGCAGAACATATAATATCTAAAAGAAGCCTCTTTAGTAGATGTGAAAATATAGAGACGATGGAAATGGCACCAATCCTGCTCCCATCCCCCATTTCCTTACCCATGGTACCAGGGTAGACTAGATTCCCAGGGGTCCTAGAATTCTTCCCCTCCATGTTGACATGTGACTAACACAGGGCGCGAAGTTAATAGTTTCTCCTAGAACACGCTTGGTTTCTTTAGGTTTCTATGTATGTCATCCAGGAGAGAGGACAATATCAGGAGATGACTGTTATTATGGTAACTGTTTTCGAGATGAGGACACTGAAACTGAGGTACAGAGAAGTTTATTAACTGGTTCAAGAACAGGGGCCTCTTCTCTGTGCTCCCCCAGCACCCTGCTCTTTCCCTAGTCATACTGTTTGGAGGCTGACAGTTGTCTCTCTCATCCACCAGATCAGCAGTCCTTTACCTTTTTGGCATCAGGGACCGGTTTCATGGAAGATAATTTTTCCACGGATTGGGGTGGAGGGGAACAGAGCTCAGGCCAACATGCCAGCGATGGGGAGTGGCTGTAAATACAAATGAAGCTTTGCTCATTAGCCCACCACGCACCTCCTGCTATGCGGTCCTGGGTTCCTAAGTTTCATGGAATCATGGAAGACAATTTTTCCATAGACAGGGCATTCGAGGGGAGGGTGGTGGGCAGAGTTCAGGTGGTGATGTGAGGCCTGATTCCTAACAGGCCATGGACCAGTACTAGGCTGCAGCCCAGTGGTTGGAGACAACACTAGATGAAAGTGATAGAGGTCTAGGGACTGTGTTTTGTTCACTCCTCTATCTTAGCATGGATAGGGCACCCAGGAGGCATAAAATGGAGGAAGTCTGGAGAGAGAATAGGGTATGAGATGAGGCAGGGTGAAGTTCTGCCTAGGGTGATTCCCCTGTTATTGGTTTGGATGAATGAGGACAGCAGCATGTCTAGGAGAACAGAGCAGAAACAGTGGATATTGTCTGATGAATCTGTTAAGAGAAGAAAGAGCATGCGGCATCCTGCAGATTTGCTTCCTGCTACTCCTCCACCTTGTTACTGGATTGCTCTCTTGATTTAAGTGCCCAAAATATGAAACCTGAGAGGATGTCCATGAAAGTGTCTAAATCATAGGATTGAGTATGATCACTGGTCCTGTTTATCAATGTCCTGATCTAACATAAAAGCAATAATCATAGCAAATTCTTATTAAGTGCCTGCTGGGTGTTAGTTACTGTGCCAGGGGATTACATACATGTCCTCATTTCTTCCTCACAATGAAAGTGAGGGTGAGTTTTTACAGATTTTACAGCTGGACAGCAAAAGGTAGAAGAGTTGCGATTTCAGCTGGGCCCAAATGCCAAGCCCTGGCTCTTTCCTTGAAGCAAGAGATGCGTGAAGTTTGGCACACAGACAACTGTCGGTATCACGATGACTGATGGTTCGTGGGAAAACATTTCATATACAATTTTAAAGTGTATTTTTAAAATACATATTTTTATGCAATATAAAAAAACAGCTAACACATAAAGCAAAACTGAGGGCTTCTTTGGAGATGGGGGAAAAACACTGACCTCACACAACCCGTGGCATAACTCCCAAAGACTCCTTTAAACGCCTCTTCCTTTTCCAGTGTTCTCACTGGGTGTAAGCTGCTCATTGCTTCTGTCTCTCTCCAATTCTCTGTCCTCAGACACCAATGAGGTCATCCCTTCACCCAAGAGCTTGTCCACCCTCAGGTTCTAGCTCCCTCTCCCATCCCTTCTCACCAGCACAGCAGTCTCTGACCTGCATTCTCATGCATGGAAAACCATTCTAGAATCCTTAATGTGTATGTCATATTGAAAATACTGTCCGAAACTCTTGAACATGAGTTTTTAACCAAGCTCATGAATGATTTGCACATGCATAGAGGAGCAGAAAATCATCAATATTCGCTTTGAGAGAAAAGTCATTCTTTGAAAAAGAGAGAAATTACATATACACACATTTCTTTGTACAGAAACACTGACATGGTAGAAGCATGAAGTCTTGAGCCATTTTCTCTCTCTCTCTCTGGATCCAGTCCATACAATGGAATGTTACATAGGTTTAATTCTGACAGCAATTTGGTATTTGGTATTTTCTGACCACCGGTATGACCGAACCTCCTGAGGCATGTATGCATGTTCATGTTCTCCCTCTTTCTCTCCCTTTTCTACTTCAACTCAACCCCTAGGTGGTGAAGGACCAGGGCAAGTTATTCCAAAGGAGAAATCTAGGAGGAGTAGAGAGAAATGTTAGAGAAACCAGGTCTCAGTCAGCGGGTGGGGGAAAGATGGAAAAGAAAAGGTAGGAATGGAAGGGTGGCAGTGTCTGTGGGATGGCCCAGCCAGGTTATTTCTCATATACATGGAAACACATACCTACATAATTGTTCTGTCTTTAATTTGTCAAAAAGCTAAACCAAGTTAAACACTGCAATGAATATCATTTGTACATCCAATGAAACATGCACCAAGGTGAGACAAACAGCAAGGAAAAGACACATGGGAAGGAATATCCAGGCCTTTTTACTCAAGAGGTAGAACACTAAGGACATTTATTTGTATTTTGTTACTTTGGAATATTATTATTATAGTGAACATTGAAAAAAAGCTAAACATCCGTCAGAGAAGTTGATTATATAAGTAATAAAAGATGCACATTTTTTAATACTATTATACTATAAAATGATTGATATGTATTATCGGACATAAAAAGACACTCACCACCTATTATTTGATAGAAATTCTAGGTATCAAGGATTACATATAAATTAGAGCTGATTTTGTACTATACATCATAGAAATACATACTTTTCCATTTATTAAATGTTCATGAATTTCTGAATACTTAACACATGTACAAGATAGGTATTTCAAAAGATTAAAGGGGGCATACAGTGCAAAGACATCATTCTCATTCCTGTCTCTCACACTTCCCAGAGACAGTTTCTAAAACAAAACTGGAAAAAAAAATACTAACATCATTT
>CAUYPO010094757.1:0-19191 GCA_963574435.1 Cheirogaleus major
CAAGAAACCAATTAAGTGTTATGGCTCTTTTATTAATAGAATTTGTCGGAGAGGTTTTCAGGGTTTACAGAAAACCCCCATTACTCACCAGCAAATTGGTATTAACTGATCAACACCTAAGTGGACATACAGGAATAACATTTATCGGGTGTTGGGCAGGTGGGGGGGGAGGGGATGGGTATATACAAACATAATGAGTGCGATGCGCACCAACTGGGGGATGGACACGCTTGAAGCTCTGACTCGAGGGGGGGCAATATACATAACCTTAACATTTGTACCCCCATAATATGCTGAAAAAAATAAAAAATAAAATAAAAAATAACCCCCCCCCAAAAAAGGAATTAATGTGATCAGAGCCAGAGAATATTAATAAATGTAAATCCTTGTGTCATTTAAACTCTGTTGGTCCAGGGAGATCCTTTTGAGCATCCCCATATGACAAATCCTCTTAATTTCTTTGCTGGCTTCTTTCATTTCTTTGGGGTTTCAGTTTCTTGTATTCCATGTTGTTTTCTTTCTTGAACTTCTTTTTATTTTTGCTAGAAAATATATTTGAATAAGTTTTGTCATCCACAGAGTATGGATAGTAAATGTTCTGAGTTCTTGCATTTCTGAAAATATCCTATTATTGCCTTCACAAATAACTGGTACTTTGGTCAGGTTTAGATTGTAGGTCCGACATCTGTTTCCTTGCTAACTATGAAGATGTTATTCTTTGCTTTCCAGGATCCAATGTTGTTAATGGTAGATGACAATTCTGTTTCTTGTTCTTTTGTGGAAATCCCAAAGATTTTAGGATTTGCCATTTATATTTTGAGTTATAAAATTTTGCCAGGGTGTGTCTAGATTCTAATTCAATTAGACAAATCTTTATTGATGGCTGCTGGGTGCCAGGGACTGTTCAAGGTGCTAGGTTTCATTAGGGACAAATCAAAGATTCCTGCCCTCCTGGAGCTTACAGTCTAGTAGGGACATAAGTAATATGCATAATGCATTAATTACTTTATACAGTATTGTCAACGGAAAAGAATCCAAATGCCGTAAAATAATTTAAAGAGGTTTATTCTGAGCTGAATATGTGCGACCATGGTCCAAAGAAACCTTGAGCAAGTGGCTGGGTTATGGTTTGGTTTTATACATTTCAGGGAGACAGGAATGACACATAACAGTCATAAATCAATACATGGAAGGTTTGCATTTGTTTAACCTGAAAAGGCAGGACATCTCAAAGTGAGGGATTACAGGTTATACGTGGGTTTAAACATTCTTTGATTTGTAATTGGTTAAAGAAATGACGCTTTGTCTAAAGGCTTGGAATGTTTTAAGTTAAGACTGAAAGTCTGTTAATCACAGACAAGCCACCGGACACATAGTCAGACTCAGTAATCTGTTAAGTACATTGAGGACCCACATTTGTGGCTCAAGCTCTGTCTGGCAGGGCCTCAGGCCTGTTACTGAGTTACCAAGGACATCTCCAAGAAGGAGGGGAGCATGAGGAGGCTTGTCTGACCTCCCTTCTCAGGGCCAGAAACTCAGCCTTAAGGTATTTCTGGGATCCCGCAGCCAAGAGGGGTACATTCAGTCAGCTGGCTGGTGGGGCTTTCGATCTTAGTTTAGTTCCCGGGTTGCTAGTAGGTGAAAAGTGCCACTTTAGTTTATTTAATTTTGTTCAGGGGACCCTTTTGTAAGGCAGAATTTCTCCCCTCCCTTCCTAATAGTAGCATAACTCTGCATACAACTAAAGAGTGACCTTTGACTAGATTTCAATCTTGTGCATAGCTGCAAAATAGCATGACTTTGTAACTATAGAGTAACACGTGACTAGACCTCGAGCTTGTGCACACTTTGTAGAGAAACAGGTGACTAGACCTCAGCTTGTGCACACTTTGTAACCATTTGTTTCTGTAACATATAAAAGCCACCATGCTTAGATCCCATTTTGCTCAGAATTCGGAGGCGAGACCCCTCTGAGCCCGCCAGCGAAATAAAAGCCTGTTTTGCAGTATTCCTGGTCCGGTTTGCTGTAACACTTTCAGTCTTAAAGACCCACGTATTTCTTGAGTTTAAGAAAATGTTTTGTTACTTCTTTGAGTATTTTCTTTCCTTCATTTTCTGTCTTTTCCTAATTAGACTGCTGCCTCTCTCCTCAGTGCTCTCTTACCCTTTCTTCCTCTTTGTTTTCCTTGCTCCACAATCTGTGAGATTCCTTGATTCTACACCAACTGCTTGGTCTTTCACTGTTGCCAATTTACTATTTGGCCCATTTATTGAATGTTTGCTGTTGCAATCCTCCTTTTAATTTCCAATAAACTTTTCTCCTTCTTTGATTTGCTCCTTTCCCATAGCCATGTCTTCCCGGTTATCTACTGCAGCGTCTCACATTTCTCTGAAGATAGTAATTACTATTTCTTATAAAGTCCCTCTTCTTTCCTAAATTGTCGCTGTTTCCTCCAAGGTCAATTTTTCTATTGGTTCACCTTGGACTTTCTCTTTCATGCTGTTGGTTTTCCTAATATATCTGCAATCCTTGGTTTCCTGCCTATATTGATGAATAATAAAGGACCATGTTTGTTAGCATGGCAGTTGTCATGAGTATCTTTGCTGAGGCATAGGTCACTGTTAGGCCCCTTCCTTGACTGGCGGCTGTCTGAGGGTTCTATGTAAGTAGGTGGGGTCTATCAAAAGACAGAAACCCTTTTAGGGTGCCTGGGTAAGGAGCAAACTAGTCAGGTTAGAGACCCTCACTGTAGTACAACTGGGCTTCATTGCTCTTTAGTATTTCAAACTGGGGTCTGTCTCATTCCCAGGCCCTATACCTCCCTCAAGCACTCCCAAGGCAGGCTGCCTGCTTTCCTTAGACAGCAGGTTCCCTGATCAATCCTGAGCGTGAAAGCCACCGCCTCCAGCGATGACATGTTCATGCGGCGGAGGGGACAAGGGCTGACTCTGAGCTGTTCCCAGTGCTGTTCCTGAATGATCATCCAAAGCCTCCTACTTTTTGCATGTGTTGACTCTGAGCTTGGACCTGCTCCTTTTCTCCCTTAGGAAGAACTTTGGCGTTTCAGGTTTACATTTCTCTGTTCTCTCTCCATCACTGCGTTCTATTTTTCAGTGATCCACTGCTGCGTAACAAACCACCCCAAAATGTAGTGGTTTAAAACATAAAAAATGTAACATTTCTCATGATTCTGTGGTTTGACCATGTAGTTGTTTTGTTTCATGCGGTGTCAGAAGGTTCAAAATGACATCCTTTTGTGGCTGATTGTTACTGCTCGTGACTGGTGGGGATCTCAAGTCAGGCATCAGCCAAAGGCCTTGGTTCTTCTCTGTGTTAGCCTCTCCACAGGCTGCCTGAGCTTCCTCACAGCAGGGTGTCTGGGTTCCAAGAGGGAGCGTTCTAAGAGGATAAATCCTAATGTATAAGCACCCATAAGCCTCTGCTTATATTTCCTAATGTCTCGTTGGCCAAAAAAAGTTACATGGCCAGATGCAAAGTCAAGTGGTAGGGGAGATGTGGTTAATTAGAGGCACCCAAAGTAACAGTACAATCTTCTATGTCTCTTTCACATTTTCTGGTCTCTTAGTAGTACCCTTCCCTGTTCTCAAGCACTGTGTTGTTTCTTCTTTTAGAAACAGAGCAGAGCTGGGCTTGGTGGCACTTGGTGGCTACTCGGCTGAGGAGGGAGGATCACTTAGCCCAGGAGTTCAAGGCCAGCCCAGGCAACATAGCAAGTGTGAGTGTGTTTGAAATACCTCAGGAGCAGTCTGAACACTACGGCAACATTGAGTTTTGAGTTAGTCCTTGTCCCAACTCACCTTTTTCATACGAAATGGCAAACTACCCTTTGCTTCCTTGCTTGTCAAAACATAACGTTTTGTCCTTTCTTATCAACACAGAATATTGCTTCTTTCTTGCCAGCCATTATAATTTCAAACTCCCTATTGCCTCATTTGTATTCAAACTTTATTATGTAAAATAATATTCATAGAGAATTGCTTGAAGAATAGTCATGAATTCCCTTTGGTCAGAGCTGGCAGGTAGATTCAAGTTGGCATGTGAGAAGAAACCTGGCAATGAGTACTATTGGGAAGGGTGATGAGGTGATGTCCTGTCTCAGTGGGAAAAAGTTTAGTGACCATTTGGTGACGTTTGGCCCGAGCTTGGACTGGAAGTGCTGGTGTGGGTGCCTGGAAGGTATTTTCCATCCCTGTCTCCAGATATTGTAAAATTTATCACTGAACCAAGCCAGACTTTCAGAGAGTTGCTGACCTGCATGAAACCGTTTTGATCACTTGAGTGTACCGAAAGGCACTTGGCAACACGACAATCACCTGCATTGAGGATATTCTCAGAGACAACTGTTCAGAATTTGATTCTATATTTATTACAGGAATGTTGCTGGGGACGAACTATATGACACTGTGTTCCCTTTAAGAGGATCCAGGGAAGAGTTTTTCTGAGCAACTGATCTGTTTTTATCTTATGGACACTGTGCATGTTATAACTGATTATGTTTCCTTCCTTGCTTTGGTTGCTAGGAAACCCAGGACAAAACTGCAGACCTCCTCTGGCAACTGCACAGGACCTTTGAAAAACATTTTAGGAGCTAACTTTACTTCTCCTTTCATTTCATTCTTTAACCACTCTTTTTCCTACAGAACTCCTTCCTTCCCTCCTTCATTCCTGATTCCTTTCTTCCTCTCTCCTTCCCCCTCTTCAGTTAAGATTAATTAAGCATCTGCTGTGGGCCAGAACTGTATAAGGGGATGGACACACAGCCATCTTTACCCCCCAAAATCCATGTTAATAACTGCATCCCTAGTCGGGGCGCTCAGGCTATTGGAAAGAGTTGGGGAGACCCATGCACTGAGAGATTCTTTTAGTAGTTTTCTTGGGGGCGGGTTGGCTCTTCCCTGGTCCCTTCTCCACACAGGATTCTAGCGACCTACCCACCAAGCACACTAACTACCCTTGCCCTGGTTACTCTCAGGTCATTTGTTCTGTCCCTAAACACCCCAACAAATCAGCCTATTTAACTGCCTCTGGCACATTCAAGAGCGTACTGTAACCTTTCCTAGGAACACAAACACAACTTTTATCAAAAGGATAAAAAATGGCAAAGAAAAGCATGTGAGGGGGAGGGGAGTGCAAGTCCGGGAGCTGGGGGCTGAAGCACAAGGGGGGGAAGTGCCGCTTCCACTTCGCTCTTCCACAAAACCATTAGTCTGATTAGTCTGCCCAGCGACATTCTTTAGTAGTTCCTACTTCTGGGCTGACCGCGCTCCACAGGGTTCCACTTTCACTTCCCCTCTGCTACAGAAACAGTCATCCTGAGGGGGGCCTTCGATTTAATTCCAGATGAGTCACTTATTTTCAATCTACATTAGAAAAAACTATGTCTTTCTCACCAGGTAATGGGCAGTGTGCAGCCCTCTGTTTCTATTTTTGCTTCCACGAAGCTTGTAGTCAAATCTGATACTTTGTCACAGCTACAATATTAGCCTTCCTGGCTTTGCAAGATTGATGCTCCTAAAAAAACCCAAAAAGCAAAAATAAAAAACCAAACAGCTTTTTTGTCTGAATGTCTTTTTAAAAAGCCATCTACAACCCTTTTTCAAACTTAATAAGTACTGGTCTACATCGCACAGAACTCCAGAGCTCAGAGTCAAGGTACCAAACTGGGGGTGTCCATCCCGTTTTCTAAGGTGCTGTGCTGCTGGTCAGCTGTGGCATCATGAGTACAGTGGCTTAGAGTCAGAAGACATGAGTTCAAGTTTGCCCTTTGTCTTCTTAGCCCGGTGAACTTATTTAGGCCTTATAGAGGCAAGTCCTCTAACTTATTTGAGCCCCAGTTTCTTCATCCATAAATGACTCTATACTCTTCAGAGTGTTGTGAGGGTTACAGGGGATATATCAATGGCATTACCTTTTAATCTACAGAGTGCTATACTGTTGCAAAATGGGATTATACGCACTGGGTTTATGACTTACCCTCAAACCCAGGGAAGGTCCTATGAAACATTCTTCCCAACGACAAACATCCTGACCACTCGTATCTTCAGCATTAAGAGAGACTGTTGTCAACGTAAATTATACAATCTCCAGTATTATATCACAATACCTCAAGGCTTTGCCATGTCCCTGGGGCCCCTCGCAGGCTCTGAGGCAGCAGCTCCCTGTCTGGGATGTTGGATGTTCCTGCCACGGAGTTCGGAAGCCCAAGGCTGTCATGCTGGTGCCAAGGCTCACCAGCTTCTCTCAAGTGGCTTCTGTTCACCATCCTCTCTGACTCTACCTTCTTCATGGGACATTGGGACATTTGGACATTCGTTTTCTCGATTTTAAGCCCCATTTCTATGCTGACGACCCCAAAATACCCATAGCCTGTGCTGCTCTTGGTGCCACAGACTAGTAGCCTAAATTGCCTGTGGGACAGCTTCTCCTGGGAGCCCCATGGGTACTGAAAACCCAACATGTCTAAAACCAAACTCATCTCTAGAACCTTCCTCCTGACCTCGAATTCTTATCCAGATCTTCCACATCTGCCTCCTGCTCTTCCTTCTCACTGCCATCGCTTTGGTTCAGGTCCCATCATCTCTTGCCAAGACAACTGTAGTAGCTCATAATTAATTGTTCTTGCTGCCTTCTATCTCTATTCTTTGTAAACCGTGGTCCCTACCAGCTGCCCGACAGAGGTTTAAAGATGCTACTCTGATCAAGTCAGCCCCTCCCCCCACTTATAAATCATAAATGGATCCCTGCACTTAAGGTTCTATGACATTGAGCCTCGGATCACCTTCCGTCTTCACCTCCTGCCAGCCCTCCCTGACAGCCCTGCATGACATCCCAGTATGTCCAACCAGAGAAAATGGCTTGCAGTTCATAAAGTGACATGCTCCCTCACACATTTCTGCTTTTAACACATGCTGGCTCCATTGCCTGGGACACTCCACCTCTTCCTTGTCTGCTTAGCCAACTTCTAGCTGTTCTTCAAAGCTGGTCTTAAGCTTCACTTCCCTCTGAAGCTTTTCTTGGCTCCTCCAGACCAAATTGGCTGGTTTCTATAGCAATTTGTACATACATCTTTTATTGCATCATATGGCAATTGTTTACACATCTTTCTCTCAAACTAGACTGTGGTCTTCTTGGGCAATTTGTAATTCATCTTTGTGTGCCCTCTTAGAACAATGCTGGAAACATGGAAGACTCTCTGAGGATGTTTGTTGATTAAATGAATTGATTAGTGATTTACTTATCACACCTATTCTTACAGTAGTAGAAAGCACTATTGAAGCCAGGGCAATATGGTAGGAGGAGTAAGTCTAGAGCTGTGATGTCCAATAGAGAAGCTACTAGCCACGTGTGACGGCCGAGCACTTGAAATGTGACCAGTCTGAATTGAGATGTGCTGTGTCAGATACACATGGGATTTTGAAGACATAGAATGGAAAAAAGAATGTAAAGTATCTCATTAATAGATTTCATATTGATGACTTGAAATGATAATCTTTTGGATATATTGTACTAAAGAAAATATTAAAATTAATTTCACTTCTTTCTTTTTACCTTTTTCACGTGGGTAAAACTAAATTTAAAATTATACACGTGGCTCACATTTGTGGCTTGCATTGTTTCTATTGGACAATGATGATCTAGAGCATCCACCTACTGTATGACTATTTCTTGAGAAGCTACTACGTATCAGGTACTAATCTAGATGGTGGCAATGGAACAGTGAACAAGGTAGATAAGGTTCCCGACCCCAAGGAGCTTCCATTATAGAGGAGAGACACAGATGAGTAAACAAAAGTGTACGCAAAATACTGTTAGATAGTGGAAGCACTATGAAGACAGTCCCGCAGTGTGCTTGATAGCATGGGGGAGGCTCAGGAGGGTGGTCAGGTAAGGCCTTCTAGAGCAGGTGAGGTTGGAACGGCTGTGGACGCCCAGGTTTCTGGCCCTGGTGAGCAGGCGAATGTGGTGCCACGAGGTGAGATAAAGCAAGAGATGTCCCGAGGAAAAACGAGGAATTCCGTGGCCATGTCGAGTGTGAGGTGCCGTTGGTCCAAGCAGCCACGCTAAGGGAACGGGTCAGTGCTAGGAATGGTCATTTGGGATCTATCAGCATAGATGTGGTCATTAATAGCAAATGTTGCTGACAAAGGAAAAGAGAGAGGAGGGTAAACGAAGAGGCAACTCAGGTCCAGGGAGCACATTCCTAAACTGGAAGATACCTGAGCGTGTGTCTAGGTTGAGGGGAAGGATCCAGGGCAGACAGGGGTTCCGGTGTGAGAGGGAAGGCAAGATCCACGCAGCAAGGCTTGGGTGGTGATGGGAGGGTTGGGGTGGCCTGGTGTACTGGCTGGGAGGAGATGAGGGGTGTAGGAGGAGGTGTTGTTAGGGAGGAAGGAGGAGTTTAAAGAGAGTGGCGAGGCTTAGGTGATGTGTAGTTGTGATGTCCAGGTTACAGGTGAGGACACCTCTTGGAGAAATTTTGGATACATCCCAGTTTGGGCCAAGGCACTATCATTGTGCTCAGAATTGAAGTCTTCAAGAGAAGAGCTAGGATTGGGAATTAGGAGAGCTGCCTTTTGGAAAGTTTGGCCCTAGAGCAGGTTATAGCTTCTTTGTGGCACATTTTCCTCATGTCTACAATGAGCCAAAGGGTCTCTTAAGTTCCCTGCAGTTGTAAGGACAGAGTATTCGCCAGGACCTCCCTCAGTTGCTTAGCTGTTTTGGGTCTGGAACTCACTTTCCTTCCCTTCCCACCAGTGGCCCAACTCAACCTCAGCTCCAGGGGGCTTTCTGGCACCCCGCCCCGCCCCCAAAGCCAGCTCAGGCAGTCGGCGGAGCCCCTGGCGCACATTATTCTCTAGAACCAGTAAGCTCTTATCCGACCACATCTGAGGGGGCTTGCCTTCCAGCCTGCGCCGAGCTCGGCAGGGACCTGGCCTCCAGGACGCTTCCCGGAATAGAAAGGAACGTTGTTCCAGTCGGTCAGGTCTTGGCATTTCTCTGAGTGTCAGTTTCAATATTAAAACCAAACCAAACCAAACCCCCCCCAAACCAAAACAACAACAAAAAAGGAATTGCAGGGCACAGTGTGGTGAACAGTGCAGAATAAAGTGCTTCGTCCCTATTAACTCAGCTCACCCCACAGCCACACCGTGAAGTGAGTCGTCCTCCTTTCACGGATCCGGGAAGACACAGAGAGGTTAAGTAACTCGACCAAGGTCGACAGCTGGTGAGTGGACAGCCGGGGTTTAAAGCCAGGATTCCTACTCCGTGCAGGAACCGTGCTTGCTGCGGGCTGCTCGGCGGAGAGGTGCCAAGGTTTCGGAGCGTTTGTCCCTTCCCGTCTCCGGGTCGTGGGCTCCCGCACGGACGATCTCGCACGCCCTTCCCGCTCTGACACCCGGGTCTGACTCCACCTCCCTCGGCCCGCGGCTCAGCCCAGCGCCCCTCCGGCTGGTCGCTGCCCAGCCCCTGGCCGGGACCAGGCGGGGGACCCGCGCCGCTGAGCCCGGGCGCCCCCGGCGGGAGCGCGGCGAGGACGCCCCCGGGACCGCACCGCGGCCCTGCGCACCCGGCGCCGCGGGCCGGGCGGGCGAGGGGACGCGGCGCGGGCGGCGGGGGGCGCGGGGCGGGGCGCGCGGCGGGGGCGCCTCGGAGGGCAGCGCCGAGGGGCGCGGGCGCTGCCGGAAGCCGGGGCGGGGCGCCTGGCGGGATGCGGTGAAGGGCGCGCGGCGCGGCGGCCGCGATGAGTGCCTCTGCGGCCACTGGGGTCTTCGTGCTGTCCCTCTCGGCCATCCCGGTCACCTACATCTTCAACCACCTGGCGGTCCAGCACGAGTGAGTGAGCGCGCGCGGGGGTCGCGCCGAGGGCGCGTCGGCAACTTTTGGGATGGGGCTTGAGCCGGCCGGGGGCAAAGGTCCCCGCACCGGCCAGGGCGGGGAGGCGCCCCAGGGGTCGCGCGGGTCGCGGGTGCCAGCCCAGGCTGGCGCAGTCCGGGATCTGGTGCGCGCCGTGCCGGGCACCCGGGTCTCAGAGGCGAACACAGCCATGCCCCTGCCCTGGGGGAGCTCCGGGCGGGGTGGGGGGAAGCGGACCAAACAAGGAAATTGCAGCCTGGCCACCTTATCTCGGGTGTGCTCCTTTGGCGTTTCACAGGAACGTTTCCATGTATGGACTTTCGCATACTTATCATTTCTTATTAATTTTAGAAACTGTTGTGAATGACTAGCAGAAATAGCCCTGAACTGACAGTCCAGGTCGTGGGTTCTAGGCCTGGCGGTGGCACCGGCGGTGTAGCCTGGTGTAGCCTGGCCCCAGTCTTCGGTGTGTCAGGTGGACTGCGTGTGCACCCTGTAGTGAGGATCCCAGGGGACCGGATTGCGAAGGGCCCTCTGAATGGAGGAGCGCTTCCACGTCTCCGCGGTGGCGTAGGGTGGGGACCCAGAGGCAGAACGGTTCCATGCTAAGGAAATGGGTGGGGTGAAGGAGGGGTACAGGGCTTGGGTTCCCGGTCCTGCCTCCCGCTCCTCCTCAGGGCCACGGGCTAGGGGACCGCACCTGGCAGCTGGAGGCCGGGAGGGCAGTGGGGAAGGCGCCTGCCTCTGTGCCTGCTGTCTAGGGGGAGGAGGAAGTAACCTATTATGTTTCTCAGCAGTTGGTGCTAAGGAAATTACATCAGTCCGTACACTGCAAACCCCTTCAGACGTTCAGGCTGCAGAGTAGCGTCTGTGTGCAGTGGTGACTTCCTCCTTTCTCACTGCTGTGGCCACTTTATACCAACAGTGCCTACACCAAGTGCCGACTAGGCCCGGGCAGTGCCTTTGGTCTGACCCAGCCTGCGGCTGCATCTCCTGGAAGCAGCAGCTCTGGGCAGCTGAGTATTAAGCGCCTGTCAACACAGTGCAGGGGGCAACCGTGCTCCTAAAATGGCATTATGGACAGTTTGGTGACTATATATTGCGTGCCTACTGTGTGCCTGGCACTGTTTCAAGGGTTGGGGACATAGCCGTGAGCTGGAAAAGGCTGGGCAGACGTGTTGAGGCAGACATCAACAAATGCACAGACAGGTAGCGACTTGCCACACAGACAATAAAGTAGGGTGACTGAGAAGGCAGCTGGTGGCCATGGAAGGCTTCTTGGAGGAGATGACACTTGAGCTTGGGAAGATCTGGGGACAGAGCCTTTTAGGCAGGGGAACAGGAAGCCGTGCAGGGGCAGGAAGCGACGGGTGTTGTGGGAGCGCAGACGGGGCTTACTGAAGGGTCGCATGGCAGCAAAGAGGGCTTGAGGGTGACTCCTGGGTTGCGGCCTCAGCCACTGGGAAGATGGTGATGGCGTTTACCGAATACAGACGGATTATGTATTGTTGCGCATTATTATATTATATTATTATTATATTATAATATTATATATTATTATTATATTATATCATAGCACATTGCTGTAGTGTTTCGAATAATTAGTTCCAACCATTCTTCTTACCCTCCTGCAGGTTAAAATCCCAGTGGCCTTTGACTCCTCTCTCTCCTTTCTCCACTCCCTTCCTCCTACTGTCCCCTTCCCGGAAAGTCCCAGGGCTAGTCCAGTATCTGTTCCCTCCTCTCAGTTCCCCCTGGCACTGGCCCTCTCTGACCCTTGGCAAAGGCTCCCACTTGAGCCCCCTGCCCGGGGCCTGGACACAGCCCTCCCCCCTGCCCCCGCATTAATGCTTCAGCCGCCCCAGACTGTCTTTGCCCCTGGAACACTCCTACACACTCCTGCCTCCTTGCCGTGCTCACGCTGCTCCCTCTGGCTGGGGTGCTACCACCTCCCTGTTGCTGACTGTTGAAGCCACACCTGGACTTTATGAGCCAGGGAAAAATGGTACTTTTTCCTTTTGAAGACCCTCCCTCTCTCTCTCTCTCTCTCTCGCTCTCCTTTGAGCCCCCTCAGCCCCTTGATTGCACCTTTCCTATGGTCAGAACTTACCTGGCCAGGCTACAGCTCACCTTGGTAGTGTCCGGCGCAGCCCGGTGCCTTGTGCGTAGTCGGCATTCAGTTGTTTGACTTTGTTAAATTGAGCTTCCTTTCCCACCAGACCTTTTATGAAAGTCTGAAAAACAGAAAAAGCAAATTAGGTTGAGGGTCAGGAAAGGGTCAGGGTCTCTGTCTCTTTCTCTTTGCTCATACTCGTTCGTACACGTCCCCTCTCCATAGGCGTCTGTTCACAGTCGGGCGTAAGTAGCCCTTCCCACTCCCTGAGACTAACAACCTTTCGTCCCTTGGTTAGCCTCAGTCCTTCCCATCCCCCCGAGTCTCCGCTGGACCTATTTCTCCCTGTTTTGAGCATCCCCTGCACTAGGTTGTTGTAGGGTCTCTGGGGACCCCACCAGGAGACAGAGATGATCTGCTGCCCCAGTTTCACTTCATTCTTCCCTCCCTGGGGGCGGAGAGCATGAGAGGACGCCCTGAACCAGTTTACACTGCTCTGTGAGCGTGCTGGCTGTTGGGCTCAGGCCCTTGGTAGGAGCAGGGTTGGATGTGTCTCCTGACCACCACCTGCGCCTGTCAGCCTACCCGGCACACCTAGCTGCTGCCCTCCTCACGGATGCTTCCGCACAGCGTCTCGCTCTTGACCCACTTTAGCTTCCTCTTTCGGCTCATCCCCACAGGAGGAGCCTGGAGCATCCACTCATGCGCACCACCAGAAACCAACTTTTAGTTTCTCACTTGGACACTGACATTGCCATCTCATTCTTATCATAGAACTAATGTATTTATCCCTACATCTGTCATCCATCCATCCATCCATCATCCATCATCTGTCAGTCCATCCATGCATCCATCTGTCATCCATCCATCATCCGTCTATCATCTATCCATCCATCATCTATTTGTGCCCCACTCCCCACCCTCCCTCCTTTTATCCTCCTCTTTCTCTCTCCCAGGAACATATGGCTAAGGCTCTCCAAAGGGCCCAGTGTTGGGTTGTGGTGGTGTGGAGGGGTCTCAGCTGAGGAGTGGTGCTTGTGGCAGCCCTGAGGGGTTGTGAGGAGGTTCTGGTATAGCAGGCCATCGGAGTGGGCCAGGTGGTTCTTTGTCTAGAATGGGAAGTCCTGCCGGTGCTGGAGGTGTGAGAGGGAGAGGATCTCTGCTGGACTGGAGGTGACCTGGGTGGTCGAGTTCAGAGTCCATTGAGATAGGCCTCTCCCTGTACACAGGGACCTCTCTTATTCATCTAGTCTCCTTAGGTCCTGCAACAGTGCCTGCCACATAGGGGTGTGCAAAAAGTTTTTTCTTCAATTAATTAACAGACGAATGCAATGTGTGACTAAGGTCACACAGTTAGCAGTAGCAGAGTGGATATTAGGACCCAGGTCTCCTGACTGCCAACTCTACCAAGTCTCATGCCCCAGGGCTGCCCCACTGAATAGGGGCCTTGGCCTCTGGTCTCCTTGGTGCAATTCCCCTTCCCTGGAGAAGGACCAGGGGATGTGCCCAGCCAAGCCTTACCTTGGTTGCTCTGGCTGGGGGGTTGGATGCTGGCCTGTTGGCCTGGGTGTGGGGTGTTGGGCTGTCTTCATTCTGGCCTCAGGTCTAGCCTAGACTTTTCTCCTCCTCGGATTCCCTGGCCTCATTCTCTGGCCCATTTGGTTGTACACATGACGTATGGCCCCTTCTTCATCGTCCCCTTGGAAAGCATGTGAGGCTGTGATGCCTGCGTGTCCTTGGAGCTTTGTCTGAGGGTTTCCGACTGTCCCTGAGGGAGGTGGCAGATCAGTGGTCAGGCCTGTCAGCTTCGGGGAATGGGGCTTAGAGGAGCGGGTAGGTAGAGGCAGGGGGGCAGCGGCCATCTCAGGGGCAGGTGGGGTGGGGGAAGGGGGAGCTCCAGACACACTGTCTGTGTGCACGAGGCAGGCGGGCAGGGTAAGAGGAGAGTGAGGGCCTGATGGCTCCGGTCCCTGGAAGCCAGGGGCTGTGGCCCAGATGGGCCAAAGTGCTGCAGATAAACTTCACGAACTCTACGGTGCCATGTGCTGCAGGCAGAGGCAGAATTATGTACGAATTACGCAGTGCTGGGAGAGAGTGTGTTCAATAGGCAGGAAATTCCAGGCACCAGTGTGTTTATTTGGTTAGTGACCACCTCCCTGTTCTGCTTGCTGCAGTTCCTGGACCATTGTAGGGGTTGCTGCCCTCATCCTGCTCCTGGTAGCCCTGCTGGCTCGCATCCTCGTCAAAAGAAAACCACCCCGGGACCCGCTGTTCTACGGTAGGTCTCCCCGGAGGGAAATCATTTGTGTCTGCTTTCTAATGTAATACTCCAGCCTCAGTCACATGTTCTGTGTTGGCTGTGAATGCTGAGCCCACTGGTCACAGTGCCGGAAGTGCAGGTGCTGCGGGACCCTGCGGCCCTCGCCTCCAAGCTGTTGCCTCTCCAGGGCTCTGGACCCCACTCTCTCCCAGGTGAGGTCCTGGTAGAGGGTTCTTGCCACAGCCAGGCAGAGTGCCCTTCCATTCTTTGCTCCCAAATCCCCCACATGCTTTGACCTCTGACCTCTGACCCTGACTCTTGTATGAGCCTCTTCCTGGGCTTCCTGCCTTCAGCCTGCTGCTTTCAGTCCCCTCTACCTCGTGAACTTAGTACCTTGCCTCCCCTGTTCATTTGCATAAAGAGGAAAATAAATAGCACCTGCCATGGAGAGTTGATACATTAATAAGATAATATTTGTCAAGTATTTAGAACAGTGCTTGGAAAATATACATGTATGTTAAATAAATAACAATGCCTTTGAGTGTGCCTTGTACAGCTGTGAGCACTTTAGTGGTATTGCTCTGGTTAATCCTCACAGTCCCTCCGCTGGGAAATGAAGACACTGGCTCAGAGATGCTAGGAAATGCGGTCACGGTCACGTGGTCAGTGAGAACAGCACTGATCCCCAAAGCCCGTGCCCTTTCATTGTGCCTAAAGCAACGCTGTTACTGGCCTCTCAGCACTTCCTGTGCCAGGCACTTTGCTGGACATTTTAATTTCTGCTTCAGCGATGCTGCATTTCAAATACTCCCCAAATCCTACAGCCACAGAATTATTTTTCTTGCTCTCGGGTTTGTGCGTTGGCTGTGGCTGCTCTGCTTCAGGCTGTGGGTTGGATTCAGGCTGTTCCATGTGTCTCCGTGTTCTTGGAGCAGCAGCTCCCCAGGGCGTGCCCTTCTCGTGGCAGGTACAGAGCACAGAAGGGCTGGTGGCCTTGGCTTGGAGCTGTCCCTTCACTGCCACCTACAACATTTCAGTGGCTGAAGCGTCACAGGGCCGAGCCCATCATCAATGGTGTTGGGAGCATTCTCTGCCCACAGTGGACCTTGGCAAAGGTGGGGTGAGAAAGAATAATTGTGAGTAATTAGCTTCTCCCAATCCACATATAAAAAAGTGAAGCCTGGAGAAATGATGTAACTTGCCTAAGGTTTCGCAGCCGTTCGTAGATGAGCTGGGCCCTCTGGCTGCCAGGCCTGTCTGCCCTTCCAGACTGGTCTCCTGTGCTGTCTGTCCCTCTTCTCCCTGCCCACTCCACGGAGTCCACGCTAACTGTGCTGATGACCTTCAAGGCCGGATGCCCACTCTCTTACAGCCTCAGTCTCCTGTCCTGGTCGCTGTTACAGCTTTGAGCTTGCTGCAGCCTCAGGGTCAGGGCCCAGGCCAGACTCCTCGCCCCCTAGAAAGCAGAGACCGCGCCCGTCGGCATCAGCGGTCACTGGTAGATGACGTGCTGAGCACTTCCTCCCCTGGGAGACGGACGGCGGCTAATCGCCCAGGAGGCTTCTGCAAAATGAGTGTCAGAAAATGATGTTGTTGGTGAGGACCGGGTCGAAGGCTTCCCTGGAGACACGGGGAGGCGCGTCTGCAGGACAGCGCACAGGCGGGCCTCGCGCTCCTGGCGGGGCAGATGTGAATGCCAGGCTCCTGGCCGCAGGCTCTGGGCAAGGCTGGCTTCTCTTCTCTGAGTCCACCTTCTCCTCTCTCCTCTCCATTTCTTCTTTCACAGCCTTTATTATAGTCACTGTCAGATTTTTCTGCTGTCCATGTCCATCCCATAGTCTGAGACGCAGATTTATGACAACTTGGAAATGCAGCTTTAACAAACTGACATGCACTAAATTTCATCACCTGCTGTTTAAAAACTATTGTTCCGCAGCTGTTTGCTGCTAGCGGTTTTAAGCCCATTTGGGAGATGCCCACAGCTCCAGTAAGATTCTCTACGACGCTACAGCTTTTCTTCTTTGATATTCAGTTGTACCATCTTGTATTAATTTTTTAAGATCACTGGCTTTTTTTCTTAAAGCCATTGTCACTTGTACGTCAGCGTCCTGCCTGTCTTCAGGAGCTCCAGTATGGAGCAGGGCAGACACGGCACACCGTGAGCGGGCTGCTTGGTCATCACTGGGATGAATCACCTCATCTGCGTCATTATTTTAAACCTGGTGGTTTAAACCTCTCTGCTTCCTTGGCCACTTGGTTACTGGCTTTGCACCCACTGCCCAGGTGGGATGTGGGCCTGGCTCTGGCAGTGCGTGTAGGGGAATGGAGGATGGGTAGGGTGGCCTGTAGGATCTTCCGGGACGGACTCAGGGGTGACTTTGTTATTCTTATTCCTGTTCCCAGGTGAGAGCACTGGGCAGGGATGGGGAGGTCCATGAGCACAGGCAGAGATCTGGCTGGATGTGCAGAAGGTCTGTTCTATGTTGAGGATGTCCACAGGGTCTTCTGGAAAACATGAAAAACATTCCATTATTATGAGCTAATACCAAACGCTTGGTAATTGTCCCTCCTGAACTGCTGCTTTTTAAACTGCTGCTTTCTTTGCTCTAGTGTTTGCAGTTTTTGGATTTACCAGCGTGGTGAACCTCATCATAGGACTGGAACAAGATGGGATCATCGACGGGTTCATGACGTACTATTTGAGAGAGGTATGGGACTGCTTAGTGACGATGAGGCTTAAGCCAAAGGGCCAGCAACCCAGACCACGGACTCAGAGACAGAAATCCTCTCATTTAGCGTAAACAGGTCCGATACGTGGCATTCTGTGTCCTATAAAGACTCAGGCTGCTTATTCCCAGGGAAAGTGAAGCAGAAGGGTGAGATCCGACCGTGGGAGGCAATTCTCCTCAACAGTCAGTTCTCACAGCTCCTCTCACTCAAGACCCACGTGTTGACATGACCTACTTCTCCCCTTTATTTGTGTTTAATTTGAGGTACTCTAAATGAATTTAGTATTTGTGTGTCTGTGTTACTACATTAGTATCTCAGAAAGCCCAAGTCAGTCTTCAGCTTGTGAAGTACCAAACACTGAGGCACTTAACAAAGCCATTTGGTTGTGATGACGGACACTCCCCCTGCCCCACCCGAATCATAGCATTACAGAGCTCCCTCACACCTGAGAGAGCTCGTCCTATCCTCTTATTTTAGGGTGGGCTGAATCCAGCCCAGAGAGGTTAAGTGGCTTACTCAGGTCACACAGGAAATAAAGAGCAGAGCTGAAAGCATAGTCTTCACCTGTGTTTCAAGTAACAGGGAGCTTTGTATGAAAGCTAACAGAGGTAGGGAGACCATTTGGGAAAGTAGCAGTGGTCCAGTGAGGGATGCCGAGGGCTTGACTGAGGCCATGATGAAGGGGAGGATTGCCTGGGGTGACGTTACAGAGATAAAATTGATGGGAGTTTCCAAAGACTGCACAGGAGAATGAGGAGCAAAAGAAAAATGACCCTGTGGTTTTGACCCGGGTAAGCTGAGTGGCATGGCCACTGATGCAGGAGGCCAGGCGGCGGCTGTTTGGGGGAGAAGCTGATGAATTAAAGGCGTTCAGGTGAGTTCAAAGGGCCTAGGGGCCACCCAGTTAGATGTCTATCAAGCCACCAGGAGAGGACAGCTCTGGCTTTGAGAGCCAGGTGTGTAGGCACGAAAGATTGAAACCATCGAATTGGACGTATTCTTCAGCCAGAGCATGTCAGACATGGGCCAGGCTTGGGTATAGAAGTACAACTTCAGTTCTGTCTCCTCCCTCCTCTGTGATTTTAATTTGATTTGATTTGTGGGGAGAGATGACAGGGGAGCACGAAGCTCCAGAGAATAGCTGGCTGATTGACGGGCGGGTTGATCCACACTCTTCCCTGCTGTAGGAAGGACTTGAGGCAGGGCAGGGAGACACCGACACAGCCAGGAGAGCACAGACACGGGAGAGAGAAGAAAGGAAAACAGGTGGAGTCAGAACAACACCAAAACCCACAAAAATTTCACAGTGATTGTTTAGGAGCCGCCTGGAAACGGAACCGCCTGCAAAAGGGAAATGTGGTTCATCATATAATCTTGTTTTCCTAAAGTTAAAAATTTCCCAGGAGAGGTATGGCTTATTCGTGGTAGTACAGTCTCTGCTAGACATTAGCTACAAGGCCTTAATCGTGTTATCTCTAGGAGCCTCTATTTCCTCACCTGTGAAATGGAGTCAATCCTGTCCATCCCATCGGGTTGTTGGGAGGGTCAAACGAGGGGTTGGGCGTGAAGCTCTGAGCTCAGTGCCTGCCTGTCTGTGTGTGTGTGGGCAATGTGTGCTGTCCCCAGGCCCAGCCCAGTAAGCCGTGGGATCCGCATGAATTATCAAGGTCACCCAGTGGCTCTGGTGAGCAGGGTCTTCCCTGGCCACCCCTCTGGCTATAGCCAAGCACCTTTTGTTGCAGATTTGGCTTGGCCTCAGTGAATTTGCCGTGAAGCCAGGATTGCCTGTGACACCATGTACCTTTGTATCACCACCCAGACCGTGTCGATGCATTACAGGCCACTTGGCTAGGCCTTCTCTAGTTCCAGCCTCTGTGGCCACACCCTGGTTTTGGCAGCTCCGGGGTAAAGTTATTTTTTCACATTTCTACCAGTTTTGTAACGTTGCAGGAATAGTTTCATCCTAACAGACTAACACAGATTTGTTCTGCTGTTTTATTTTACTTGCAATACAGGTTTGGTGTTCTGCATTGAAATGTCTGAGTCTTATTTAAAGTGGACTTCTTTCTAATGCTCCCCTCAGGGTGAACCGTATCTGAACACTGCATATGGGCACATGATCTGCTACTGGGATGGCTCCGCGCATTATCTGATGTACCTGGTGATGGTGGCAGCCATCGCATGGGAGTAAGTCAGTTCACCGGTGTGTGC
>CAUYPO010094758.1:0-74499 GCA_963574435.1 Cheirogaleus major
GGGCCAGTTCACTGTCCCTCAGACCGTTGGAGGGCTGGACTATAGTTTAAAAAAAACTATGAACAAATTCCTATGCACACTGCACATATCTTATTTTGAAGTAAAAAAACAAACGGGCAAAAACACCCGCATGTGGCCCGCGGGCCGTAGTTTGAGGACGCCTGAAAGGGCTTCTAGAAGTGACTCTCCTTGAACATGGAGGAAATATGTGGCTACTGAAATTGTTAGCAGCCATCTCGCAACCGCAAGGGGGAGCCAGACTTAGAATGACAATGACCCAAGAGGAGGCCAAATAGAGGGGCTTCTCCTTGTATAAAATAAATCCCCATTACTCTCTATGCCATTTTGAATTTCATTTTATGTTTTTGTTACTGTACACATTGTGATACAATGGTGTTTCTGAGAAACATAAGTTTTAACTGTTTATGCAGGGATATCTAACAATCTTTGCCCTCAAGAATTCTTTTGCTGCTGCTATATTTAGAAAGGCCTTCCCCACTTCAAAATCAAATATGTGCCCATAAAATGAATTTATGCTTTTGTTAGAATGCAAGTTTTGTATGGGTTAGGGGATGGGGAATTCAATCACAGCTAGTAGAGAGCCTTTATTTTATAATCACTCCATGAATGATGGGAGGATTGTGCCTATTCCAGTAGATTATCCATAATTAAAAATGTGTGAAATGCCCACTAAAGCTCTGGATTCTTTGAAATACAAATGAGTTACCAGGGACAGCTGATGAATATGATAGGAGAAATGTTATGAGTGAGTGGACTGACTCTAAATCAGTATCTGGTCCGGCATTTAGAAGGGTTAATATTGGAAATCTTCATAAGAATGTCTCCTCTGAAATAGAGGTGTAAAAAGTCACTGGGAAGTCATCAGGGAATATATAGACATATAGATAAAATAAATCAGACTACTTTTCAAACAAACACCAGCATTAGACTGCCTAAACAGTTATTTCTGTATGCAAACCACAGAAATATTTTATGATCATCAAAATCTACTCTTCTTTTTAGTCTTCTTCCATTCATCTCAACTGGCTTATGATCAATATTTCATGGAACTTTTCTATAGATGCCCTCCAGGTGTTCTTCCAGAAAACTAAAACCCAAACTCCAGCTGAAACTTTGCGCAGACACAAACATCACCGCACTGAACCTTGAAGAAACAGACGTGCAATAGCATCATAAAGTGATAGAAGCAGAGACACTATGGTGATATTGCTTAAAAGGTCTTTCAAACACTCAGACTCTTTCTCACTGCAGCTTCTTTGCTTATGTATTTCATGGCTTGAATTCTCTCTTCTTGAACTAATCCTAGGGTCAAATCTTTCACATTCTTTTAGGTCTCAGCTTAATGGTACCTCCTCAGAGAGGTCTTCCTTGAGCCCCCTATCTAAAATACCTTTCCCTTATCCTCTGAATGATTGCCTAATTCAGCTTTTCCTTTCCTTGATAATTGATACACAATTTGTAATTACACAATTTGTAATTAATTTTCTTTCACTCTTCAACTAGAATGTATGCTCTATGAGGATGCGGGTTATTTTTATTTTATTCATCGCTGTATTTCCAAAGAGTACCTAGCAATAAATACATTTGTTGAATGAATGATTATTGGCTTGAATAAACTAAATATCTTTAAGTTTAAAAGAAGACACGCTTATCTGTAAAAAGGCCCTATTGAGGTGTTACATCCAAGAAGGGCTCCGTAACCGTGGGGTATAGGAGCTCACTTAAAAGAAATAGACAGCTCACCCTGTTACACACTGTGTGGATGAGCCGCACAAATTATGAAACGTTTAAGGAAGAAAATACACGGCAGCTGTCATGCAGTTCTTAAGTCTTAACAGAATTTCAAATTCAATGTTGATGGCTGCTGGTTCTAGAGCAGACTAGCATGAATAAGCATCAACTTGAAAAACTGCTGCCAATTTGCCAATGCATGGAAAAGTATGGTTTTCATGAATATTCCTTTTATAGTAAAAGAATTTCACTACAAATGTAAACTCTTCATTTTAAATAATATGGTTCCATTATAGTATGATAACATGGATATTCTAAATTAAGTTCATGTTTATTGTAGTTACAGGATTTTTCATGAAAAATTCTTCTTTATTTTTCTTTTTTGATAAAAGTCAATACTTCAGAGTCACTGCATGTTTTTCAAGTGACCAAGGAAAACATGTATATCCTTATTCTCTCTGTTGAAGTCAACAAGACCCAGAAAGTGCCTAAAAGTGCTACTCTATATCATTCCTTTTTTCACTAGGCCTGTGAGAATGATATAATTCCTTTACTATTGGAATGAGAGGAAATAAAAAAAACACCTAGACTGGAAAATTCTATCAAATTCCAACGGTGTATACTTGGTTCTCAAATTAACAAAAATCAGATTCCATGGTTCCATATAAGGAACCAACTCTTGGTTAGATTACTTAGATGAGCTACCTATTCAAGCTCATAGGCCAAAGATGACATGAGAATATACTGTAAGTAATGTAGCCTTGGCTTTCACGCAGCAGTTGGTGAGTAATCTTCAGGTCAATTCTCTTCTTGAGAGGCTATCCAGAAGATGTTTTGTTCTTCCAAAGGGGCAGAATACTCTTGCTTCTTTTTCAAACCTCCATGGAATCCACTGAGTATCTATATTACAGTGACAGGAGCTAGGTAGCCCAAAGGAGACTCAGATTTTCCATGTCTGTAGAGGTTTATCCCCTAAATAAAAATTCATGGAACAGGTATTATAGGATTATCAGATTCAGAAATGTGTGTATTTGGCCAGACTAAGGCCACAATAGACATAGTTCCTTTTTTTTTTTGAGACAGAGTCTCACTCTGTTGCCCGGGCTACAGTGAGTGCCATGGCGTCAGCCTCGCTCACAGCAACCTCAAACTCCTGGGCTCGAGCAATCCTCCTGCCTCAGCCTCCCAAGTAGCTGGGACTACAGGCATGTACCATCATGCCCGGCTAATTATTTCTATATATTTTTAGTTGGCCAATTAATTGCTTTCTATTTATAGTAGAGACGGGGTCTCGCTCTTGCTCAGGCTGGTTTCGAACTCCTGAACTTGAGCGATCTGCCCGCCTCGGCCTCCCAGAGAGCTAGGATTACAGGCGTGAGCCACTGCGCCCGGCCAGACATAGTTTCTTGACTTAACCATCACATAAGAACTATAGAAACTATCCTATTACTAAACAACTTTGCTTTTCATCTTGGATTTTCTTCCTTCCCCAAATAAGTATGTTGCTAACTCAGCTTTAAATGATTGTCAGCTACAGAGAACCCTGTGCTAGATTATATTATTGTCTAGCAAGTAGGCACTTCTTCTCTCTTGACCTCCACGAGCTACTCCATTGATGTGACCTGTTTTGTTTGGCCAATGGGATATAAAAAGCTGTGACCTCACCAGCTTGAAATGTGCTTGTGTGGTCAGCCTTGCCCTCTCAGGCTCCTGCCATTACCATGAGCAGAATATGTCCCTGGAGTCCACTGACTTCAGGAAAATGAGCAACATGTGGAGCCAACCTCTACTCAACCCATAATCTGTAATGACTCAGCCAAGACTGGCCAAACCCCAGATGCATGGGCAAGAAATAAATACTGACTGTTATAACCACTAAGTTTTAGGGTGGTGTGGTAGCTGAATAACAGTCCCCCAAAAGATACCTACCTCCTAATCCCTAGAACTTTTTTTTTTTTGAGACAGAGTCTCACACTCTGTTGCCCTGGCTAGAGTGCCGTGGCATCAGCCTAGCTCACAGCAACCTCCTGGGCTCAAGCAATCCTTCTGCCTCAGCCTCTGGAGTAGCTGGGACTACAGACATGCGCCACCATGCTTGGCTAATTTTTTCTGTATATTTTTAGTTGGCCAATTAATTTCTTTCTATTTTTTTTTTTTTTTTTTTAGTAGAGATGGGGTCTCGCTCTTGCTCAGGCTGGTTTTGAACTCCTGACCTTGAGCATCCGCTTGCCTCGGCCTCCCAGAGTGCTAGGAATACAGGCGTGAGCCACCATGCCCGGCCTAGAACTTTTGAGTGTTATAGGGCAAAACCAACAAGAACAACAACAAAACCCCAAAAAACTTGGCACATGAGATTAAATTAAGGGTCCTGAGAGAGGTGGATTAGTCTGGATTATCAAATGGAATCCTAACTGCAATCACAAATATCCTTGTAAGCTGGAGGCAGTAGCAGATTTAGAGATGGAAGAGAAGGCATTGTGACTATCAAGGCAGAGATTGGAGTGATACAGCCACAAGCGATGGGATGCTGGCAGATACCAGAAGCTGGAAAAGGGAGGGAATGGATTTTCCCCTATAACCATAGGAGGAAACATTGCCCTGCCAACATCTGGATTTTGGCCCTGTAAAACTGATTTCAAACTTTCCTCCCAAACTGTGAAAGAATTTGTTGTTTTAAGACACCAAATTTGTGATAATTTTTTTACAGCTGCCCTAGGACAGTAATGCAGGTGGTTTGTGATACAATTGTGGCAAAAGTTAAATGACACAAACACAAACTAATAATATTAGTAATAATACTAGTATGAATAATGAAAGCAAATATATAGCACTTACAAAGTATTCAAAGTATGTTGAACATATTAACTCAATTAACACAACTACACTATGAAGTGGGAACTATTTTAATTCTCTTTCACAAATAAGAAAACTGAGGCAACAGTGAGGCCCCAAAATGTCATCTCATAAGTGTTGGAGCTGGGATTGGAACGCAAGTGCCTTATGGTTGACTAAAGCCAAGAACTATCTGCTGGTTAGGCAGTAGTAGAGTCTAGAAATCAGCCAGAAGTTAGTGATTCTTGAACTCTGGCAGCAGAATTGAGACTTCAGGGCTACTTTCCCAGTTAGAAATAACTCTTGTGCCTACTATTTACTCCATTTGCTTGGTAGTACTAAAGTACCTCATTTAAATGCACATGAATAGTTCTTAAATATTCATAAACATCTTTGCTTTCATCCATAACATAGCTAATAATAAACTTTATAAATCTAGAAGCAAATTACTAACTAGTATTGACTCATGATAATATAATTATATTATTGACAAAATGTTACCCAGGGCCACTGTGTACAGGACATCATAATGGGCACCCTGTGCAGAACATAATCAAATATAAGGATGCTGCTTCCCTCTACAATTTATACTCTAGTTAAAGAGATCAGACAAATGTGCAAAATTAATAGATGACGAAAGATTTAAACACTGGTTAAAGACTATAGAAATTACAGAATCCAACAAAATTTTTTGAGCTACAGATTTTTCTTTTCTTTTTTATTTTTTTTGAGACAAAGTCTCTCACTGTTGCCCAGGCTGGGGTGCAGTGGCATGATCACAGCTCAGTACACCCTCAAATTCCTGAGCTCAAGCGATCCTCCTGCCTCAGCCTCCCGAGTAGCTGTGACTACAGGTGCTGCCACGTCCAGCTAATTTTTAAATTTTTTGTAGAGACGGGGTCTTGCCGTGTTATCCTGGCTGGTCTTGAATTCCTGGCTCAAAGGATCTTCCTTGGCCTCCCAAAGTGCTGGGATTACAGGCATGAGTCACTGCTAAAGACTTCTTATAAATCATCTAGTTGAAAGGTTCTCCACCCTGACTCCTCCATGGCACACCTTAGGAGGAACATTCCCATGTGCAACACACGCCCAGGGGTTGTACAATCCCTGAAATGTACCTTTCTTGCTCATTCAAGAAAGCAAGTATAAATTTTATAGGAATACCTCTTCATAGACTCCTGTTTATAAAATAATTCACAATCTTTGATACCTTATTAGTAGCAAATTACCCACAATATACCTCACACCTGATTGTGGCAGATGTGCCCATATCCATCCATATCATTTATGGATAAAAGAAGTGAGGATGATCTAAAACCTTACGTGAGCCTGAATCCTAAAACTAACAGCAGGCTCATGTCACAGTTCCTGCCTCCCATTGAACGTACTGTTTCATACAGCCACGTACAACTGACAAATGAGTTCTGGCGGAAGAAATATAGGTGACTTTATTTAGACTGTTCTGGCCAGGAGGACTTTCGTGAGGAGATAGAACTGAATCTGAAGAACACTGAAAGCAAGGCAAAGCATATGTGCAAAAGCCTTATGGCAGAACTCATGAAAAATAAGCAGGTGTGTGTGTGGGGGGATGAGTACATTCATACCTAATGGATACAATGCACACTATCTGGGTGATAGACACACTTGTAACTTTAACTCAAACTGTACAAAAGCAATTTATATAACCAAAATGCTTGTACCTCTGTAATACTCTAAAATAAAAAGAAAAGTAGGTGCAAAAATGTACAGTAGAAAAAGAAGATATGTTTGAGGGTTCAGTAAAAAAAAAAAGTCATACTGTGGTATAACAGGAGATGTAGCTGGTTGAAGCCAGACTCTGGAGGAGTCTGGTCTTAATTTTGTAGATGATTGAAGTGTTTTTGAACAGAGGAACAACATTAAACCTAAGATTGTGATGCTGTGCAGAATCAGAGTCAAGGAAGGAAGCCTGGAAGATCACCTAGAAGTGGTTTAGGGACAGAGTATCACAGCCATCACCCTGGTTCTGCTGACTTTCACACCGGAATACCCATTTCCAGTGCATACAGTATGACTCAGATTAAAAAAAAATTGTGCGTATGTGTATAAGGGAGAAAGTAGGACAAAGACTGGAATGATATATTCCAAAATGTTAACAGTGGTTATCTCTTGGCAGTGAGATGCAGGGTGACATTATTCCTTTCTTTCAATTTTTAAAAAAGATTTTACAATGAACATGTATCACTTTATAGTAAAATAATGTGATTAAGGTTATATGTTGTTCCTCTTTATAGCCTATTTAAAGTATAATAAACTCATGAATAAAGTACGTACTTTGTAAACCTGTATTTACATTATAAATGCTTGATTTTATTTTTAGTTCCCCATGGATATTTGTCACCAACATATTTTCTGTGAGTGTTTCGTTTCTTATCCATACAAATACAATAAAATCAACTCAGGACAGCTGACTAATAAACCTATGTTGAAATTAAATTTTCTTAAAAATGTGGACTATCGTTAGAGTACTAAGTTTGAATAGACAGCAATGTTTGGCAACATCAAGACTTTGACAAAAATCGCTGAATAAAAATAATCCTAAATTTTCTTCAGTTATGAAAAGGATGACTCATTGGTTTCTCTTCAGTATATATAATGGGTGTGTATGCACGTATGTGTGGATATTTCCAGAATTGACAATGTGGTTAAAGAGGAATCATACTGAACATCTTGTTTTGTAACATATGTTTTCACTTAACATTTATCATGAACACTTTTAATGTTAATAAATATTTTTACATTGTCATTATTAATGGCCACATAGTTTTCTATCGTACAGATGTATCATAATTTCTTAACATTTAAGATTCTCCATTATTTTCCACTTTGATGAGAAAATTCTTACTACTACATTTTTACATAAATTCTTAAGAGTTTCCTTAGTATTAATTTCTAGAAGAATTGTTGGGTTAGAGACAAATGTAATTTTTTGATTTTTGGAAACATACTGCCAAACTACCCCTCCAGAAAGTTCTCACCAACTTTTTTTTTGAGACAGAGTCTCACTCTGTTGCCCCGGCTAGAGTGCTGTGGCGTCAGCCTAGCTCACGGCAACCTCAAACTCCTGGGCTCAAGAAATCCTCCTGCCTCAGCCTCCCGAGTAGCTGGGACTATAGGTGCACACCATGATGCCTGCCTAATTTTTCTATTTTTAGTAGAGATGGGTCTCACTCTTGCTCAGGCTGGTCCCAAACTCCTGAGCTCAAGGGATCCTCCTGCCTTGGCCTCCCAGAGTGCTAGGATTACCAGAGTGAGCCACCACACCCGGCCACCAATTTCCTCTTATGCCAGTAATGTACATGTCCTCAGCAACACTGTGTATGATTTTTGAAAAACCCTGAGTATTTGACAGGTGAAAATATGGTTGTTTGCCATTTTTGGTTTTTTTGTAGACTGATTATCCATATTTTTGTTCAGTTTTCTAGTAAGATATTTACCTCATTTCTTTGGAAGGATCTTTTGTATATTAAAGGTATTCATATTCTACAGTTGCTGAAATTACAAAAATAGAGCTTAAAGCCACTATATGTCTCTTCTTTAAGACAAATTGAATACTCTAAATATATGTATTCCCCAGAACATGTTGAATATTTCATAAACTTTTTGTTTTTTTTGGTTAGCAAAACTTGATAGTCCAAGCAGAATGTGTTTAAATGTGCCATGACAAAGAATATGAGCAATTTCTAAGATACTTAGATTTCTTGGTTGCAGCTATATACATGTGTTATAGTAAGAAAAATAAAATAAAATAAATCTCAACCCTGTATCCCTCACACTTAAATCACATATATTTCATGATATACCCAACTTGGTAAACAGGATATATTTTGTCACCCACAAAGTTTCTTAGCTTAATGAAATATGTGGCAAAATTATGACCTTTAGAAAAGTCTTTTCAGAGAACTCTGTTTTAAAAATCATCTTTTTGGGGGGTGATATTTTACATTAAATGTCAGTGTTTTCCCTAAGCAGCGAATGGCTATTATCATGAAATATCTTCATCATTGCCTTTAATATTTGTTTCCTAATTATTTCCAAAAGGATTGGAGGGAACTTACTATAAAAGGTACATGAACAACTGAATTACTAAAGTAAGAATTAAAAAAGGACAGCCAGGTAATAATGGCAGAGGTGGAGGGGAAAAGGGAGATAGTTATACCCAAAATCCCAAATTAAGGATGGTTCCTGGATTTGAATATAAATATGAGCCCTGAGATTCCTGGTATCTACAGCAGACGGTAAACTTAATGAGTTGCACAGATTTCATATTTAATAAGGCTGATAATTAAAGTAAATACTCCCTGCACCCAAACTGGCCCTTTTTATTTTTAAACAATTTTTTATTGTTGGTGAGAAAGAAAGAAACAATTGTTCAGCAGCGACTAAATGGTATTTTACTTAGCTATGCAGATCTTCAGCTACCTCTGTAATACAGTCTTCCTCCAGATAGCTTTTGATTGTACACACACTATCTCAAAGATCCTTCATTTGGGTCTGGGATAGCAATCCTCACTAAAATGTTCAGAAGTTGTATACTTTAATGTAAATATCTATTCATTGAATCACTTCCCCTTCATTAATTAATTCCTTACAAAGAGTCAAATCTCTTGAGCTCGTAGCAATTAAAAAAGAAAAGCAAAATGAAAATGTAGCCATGAGTTTTTTTTTCTTCCTTTTTTCCCTACTACCACCTATAGGGGCCAGAAAGTGTTGCCATGGAGACAACAGCTGTTCGGTTATGAGTGACAGGTCTCAAGAGAGAAGTGTCTTGGAAAGAGAACATCTCAAGTTTAAAAAAAAAAGTGGTGAGGGAGAAACCAATGCAAGCTGTTTTACTAAACATAGTGTGGGCTCAACTGAAAGGTGTATTTAAGCTAGCAAAGAATAAAAGCAGTATTTCCCCCCCTTCTTTCTCCTAACATAGGAAATGTTTCCCTTCCAAAGGGGAACAGATTTCTTTTAAGTAAATCTCAAGCATATGTACATATCTTGGCATAATTATATTTTAAAATTGGGATTCACACTGATGCACCAAATTGGTTGCCTTAGTAATGAGATATCACCCAGGCAACGGATTTGCTGCTCTTTCAGGAGAGCAAATCATCTGCTTCCAACTTATGGGGGAGGGGGCTGGAGACGGGGTGGCAGTGGTGTCTTATTGGTAGTGTCTGAGAGGAGATAAATAAGAAACAAATTATTTTTGACATGTCACCATTATTTTCCAAATATGCTTTTATCTTTTTATTCACCAATTGGGTGGGAGGAGGTAAAAAGAAGGCTGGATTAGAGGGGTGGTGGGGAAGACTATTCTGCTATTTCAATGTTAAATTTATGCTGAAGCATTTTTATTGTTCTAAGAGGGCTTTACCTTTGTCAGTATGTAAATACTAAATAGATCAGTTATAGGCTTATATTATAAATTAACAGAAATTTTCTTCACAATAGTAAGATCAATGACTTGTACACAGTAGTGCTATTCTAATAGCACTGCTTAGTAATATATGTAGGGATAAGCCTTCAATGTTTCAATATTTCCTAAATGTTTTATAGAAGATAAACATTTCTTGCTTTCTTCATTAGGAACATACACCTTTCCCATACTTACTTCTATTACCATGATTTACCCATATATGTTCAATATACTTTCTTGTTGGAGGATTCTGGTACTTGATTTTCTTATCCTATACTCTGTGTTCATCCTGATCACCTTTAACATGCTGGTTATTAATAAACCAATGATCTGCTAATTGCCAGATTAAGGGGCACTTTTCAGTCCTTATTGCGTTGAAAGTGTTTACTATGTTTGATGTTGTTGATCATTCCTTCTTATTTGACATTCGCTACTTCCTTTGCTTCCCTGACTCATATATCCAACTGCTTGCTGATCATCTCTATTTGAATGTCTCATACGCATTTCAAACACATCATGTCCCACATTATTAATATCCTAAAATATGCTCATGCTTCTGTACCTTCTACCTCTATCTCAGTTGTTAGTGACACCGGCTATCCAGGATTCTAAATTATAACCTGGACATTAATTCCTGATTCCTGCCTTTTAGCAGTCTCTCATCCAAGCAACTATCATGGTCTGCTAATTTTACTTCCTGAGCAGTTCTCGAATTTCTCACCATCTCAACTACCACTGCTAGATTTAGCTCCTCATTAGCTTTCACCTAGATTATAGCGATAGGCTCTTAATTGGCCGTCTTGCCTCCAGTATCGTTGACTTCTAATCTCTCCTTGACACGGATCTATTTAAAACTCACAAACTGACCACATCACTTCTCTCTCTTAAATGTTCAATGGGATTTCTAATGAATATGGCAGGAAAGTAGCAGAATAGATAACCTGATGTCCCTAATACTATAAAAATGTAACAAACATCCCTGTGCATAGCTGAACTTAGAAGAAAAGTAAAGGTCATACTCAGGGGTCAAAATTAGATTGGCCAAAATTAAAAAGTTTGACAATTCAAATTGTTGATAAGGATATAGAAAAATAAAAACTCTCATACATTTCTTGGTAAGTGTAAACTGGTACAATTATTTTGGAAAGCAACTGGGCAATCTTCAGTGAACTTAAAAATGTGCGTACTCTACAGCCTAGCATTTGCAGTCTGGGGTATATACCCAAGAATGATTCTTGAAGTGTGGTCTGGGGAACCCTGAGTATTGCTGAGACTCTTTTGGGGGATCCTCAAGATCAAAACTAATTTTATACCTGCAGGTCATCTACCTTTTAAATTCTCATCCTCTCACGAGTCCACAATGGAGTTTTCCAGAGACTATATCACATGTGATTACATTATTACTCTGACGGCTAATGGAACGTGTGCTTGCATATTCTTGCATTTTGTAAAATTTTCTATGGTGAGTTCTTTGAGGATCCTCAAAATCTGAGAACAGCTGCCCTACAGAGAGTTACTCGCTTGTAGGCAAGAGAATATGTACAAAAATGTTCACTGTAGCATTTCATGCAATGACAAAAAATTGAAAAACTAAGTGACTATTACTAGGAAATTAAATTAGCTGTCACTTGTTAATAATAAAATAGCACAAAGAGGTAAATAAATTATTGCTACACTGATGGACTTAGATAAATATAAAAAATATTATTCTGAGTGATAAAAACCAAGTTGCAGAAGACTGTGTACAGTATAATGTGGAAACAGAAGATTGCAAGCCATGACAGAAAAAATATAAGCAAATCAGAGGCTGCCAGCCTCAACCAACAGCTATAAAAGAAGAATTCTGACAGAATGGGAGTTTGTTGATCGAGGTGCTTTGAGAAGACAAGTCCTGAGCTAGCTCTCTACATCTTGTTAGATAAATAAGGAAAAGGTTAGTAAATATTTATAACCCTTTAATAACATTCAAGTTCAATTTAAATTGAATTCTGCCATCCTAAGTTACACTGTGGCCATGTATATCTGCTTGCTAGTTACCCATCTGGTTGTTTGCTACGAAGGGCAAGAACTTTCCTGTAACATAGAAAGGGCTGTTTTAGTAATTCCAAAGACTAGGGCTAGTCTATGTTTGTTATGGAAAACATGTGAATATTTTCATAGAAAACTTTGTTCTCTATATTTGTCATAGGAAGTTTATTTTACCCACTAACTTCAGCGACAATCAACCCACTACGATATCAATGATCCAGTTCTAATTAATTCAACCTACATGAATGGTTTATGAAATTCAGACTAAGATCTGTCCTCCCTATAATGTATTTTCAAGTAAAACATGAATTTAATAGAGTTAAGATTTTGGTGACTTTCTTCTTGAAAGTCTCCTCTCCCCGGCTTAGGTACGTGCCTCTTCTCTGAGCCCACCTGGCAGTCACTGCCTACCCCAGAGCATCACAATTACTCCATCTCATTGGTTTGAGTGCTAACACATTTCCTTCCTGGCTGGGTTGTGAGTTTCTGCGTGGAATCTTGTCTTATTCATTTTTGTGTCCCCATTCAATAATGAATGAACAAATCCACATTTATTACTCATTTAAAAATGCATATGGGCACCTTCTCCTTCAGAACCACATATCAGTGTTGTAAAGGACACCTGCTACCTATTTCTTCTCTTAGCACACTGCAAAGAAATAGAGTCAATGGCCACCATTCGATCAAAGGCACACTTTTCTTTCTTTCAACACTCAGTCAAGATCGAGCAGCATATTTTTAACCATAATACTCTCTGCGAATAAAGTAACGAATTGACTAGCACTGGGAGCAACCTCTCTTATGGCACAGTAATGCACCCCTACCCCCCACTTCCTGTGATTCAACTTATACTTTGTCAGTAGTTATCCAAACAAACATACTTTTCCCAACCTACTCGTGATTCAAAAGTCACTTTTACCAAAACAAATAAACATCCCTTTTCCTGGAGCGTGTATTCTCGGTAAAAAAAACGAGAGTGATTGATCAGTCTTCATTACTATACCTATGTCAAGAGCTGATTCACACTTTCAACATCACTTTTTCCCTCCAATTGCATCAAAATATATCTTAGTCTACATACTTGACAGTAAACGATTCAGAAGACATCACTAGATGTCTAGCAAGGTTATTTAATAAAGGAATTTTGCCAAATCTCATTCTGCATTCTCTCTGAGTAGGATACTATCATCTCCTTTTGGCTGGTTTTATACGCTTTTCTGCAACGCATGAGTCATAACCTGTTTTTCCTATATGGAGGACATCCTGAATGATGCCATTGTGGTCAAAAGTGTGTGTGTGTGAGACAGACCTCCTGGGTTCAAATCCCAGCTGTGGTGGTCTCCATCTGTGTGACCTCCGTCAAGTTCCTTACCCACTCAGTGGCTTTTGTTCCTTTATCTATTAAATGGAAATAATAATAGACATTCATTCACAAGGCTCTTGTAACAATTTAGTTAATATTTATAAACTAACCAGAATAGTGCCTGTCATTCAGGAAATACCAGCTAACATATTAGTAGGGTTTTTTGTTTGTTTGTTTTTAGTTTAAGGGCAAAAGTAATCGATTTTAATATGAGAAATAATTGTTTTGCGTTTAGTTTGAGAAATAAAACACTTGATTGGTTTCACAAAGAAGTCAGTGTGCTTTGTTTGAAAATGATGTGAAAGCCCCCACTGGCTTCATGCCACTACCTGACAAAGTTTCATAATAAACAAAACATTAGGCAATAGGGGCAAATGAATGATGAAACCAATAAAATCCAATTTTCAGATAATGATTCTATTCACACTTTTTCTTCTGACTGGTTTATAAAATTATTATAGTCTGTGTTAACCTTTGAGACTACTTATAATTAACAGTTATGATACTGTTCTCAGTTTCAGAATTTACTATTTTCATTACATGTTTATGCCTTAATGAGCCACTTTTAATCCTTCACTAGATCCTTCTTGTGATTGGGGCATAATATTATATAACCCAACAATAAAAATGTAAAATGAAAATTTAACAAATAAATACAAGATCATACAAATAATATCAAATTGTTAATTAATACAAACCAACCAGAGCAGTCCTTGTCATACATGAGCCACCTTAATTTATTTATATGTCATGCTTTTTTTTAGATGTCATGCTTGATAAGAGTGTATGAGCCACCTTTAAAACATACAGTTTTTAAAAATGAAATCACAGGTCATTGAAAATAATTAATGTTACATATCAAGTTTCTGAAATATATTTGAACAAAACCCCAAACTGACTGAAAGATATTTGATAGATTGCCATATGAAGTCCTTATCTGTAGACTAGTATTAAAGGGTGAAACGATAAGATATCTGGGATTTTCTTTAAAAACGCAAACAAGAAAAATATACATAAAAGTATGAGGTGAGTATTAGATAAAATAAGAATGGAAAAATGTTAATTGTTGAATCTGAACAATGGGAACATGGGGTTTCATTAAACTATTCTTTCTACTTTTGTGAATATTTGTAATTTTTCATAATAAAAATATCGAAAAGGAAAAAGAACATATACCTTCTTTCACATTGTACTAACAAAATGACTGTATACCAGGGCCCAAAGTAAATTTTACTAAATTCCAGAAAGTAGAAATGGCACATTTAACATTCTGTGATCATTCTGTGATTACAAAGTAGTAAAACTAAAAATTAAGAACAAAATTAGAAAATGAAAAATATACACACAAAACATCTATCACATGGAAATTATTTTTAAAAAATTTGTAAACAACTTTTGAGGAAAGAGAAAATCTAAACAAAAAATAATTAAATGATAATGTATCAGATCCAATATAGATACAGCAAAAGCAGATCTCAGAACAAATTTCACAGACCATTATTAATAAATGTGAAAGAAAAAAGTGATTGAAGTGCCCAATTTTGGAAGTTGAAGATAATCTGCTTGCAAAATTAATAAATTAGAAATAAGAAAATAGGAGAATAAATAAATCAGAGAACTGGTTCTTTGAGAAAAGATAATGAAATGTATCATTAACTAAAGTTGACAAAGAAAACAGTGTGAGCATAAATCAAATACACAAAATAAGAACCGATAAGAGGGAATGACTACAGGTACAAAGGAAATGAGAAGAAACATAAGAGATTACTTTGTTCAATTCTATTCAATTAAATTCGAGAATCTGGATGATTTTTTAGGAAAGTATAAATTATCAAAACTGATCCCACAAAAGATACAAAATAAAAAAAGATCAATTATCATAAAGAACTAGAAAGAGTTATGCTCCAACAAATGCCCGCTTCCAGATGGTTTCACAGTAATTCAACCTGAACAGATTAATTCCAATGCTATGTAGACTGTTCTAAAATATGGACAAAGAAGGAAAAGTATCCATGTTATCTTGCTGAGGCAAACATATTAATAGGATTGCTACCAAATTGATAGAATTCTCTGTATGAACACCTCAAAAGAGAAAAACAATCACATGAGCATCTTGATACCTGCTACAAAGTAATTCAATGTAATTCAACATCTATTCTTGATTTTTAAAGTACAGTACTCTTAACACAACTGAAACAGACGGCTATCTCCCTAACGTGTTCAAATGTTATCTATCTTAACAACTCAACCAGTATCATACATAAACAGAAACCACTAGAAACATTTCCATTAAGTGCAGGGACATTTCAAGGCTGTCCGGTATCACCACTCAAGGAATTTCACAAGGAGGCTATGCAGCAGCCTGGCCCCTCCCTATAACATGACTGCCACTTTGAGGGTGGTGGACCAGAAGTACAGCTAATGCTGATGTAGAACAGAAAAAACTTTTCCCGTGAACCATCACAAAAGGACAACAGGTCTTACATATTTCTGTTATTTCCTTTTTCACCATTACACATGGTATGCACATGTATACATGGTATGCCTGTTATATGTGTACATATTATGCATGCACTGCTGATTTACTGATAAAATCTGGTAGCCCTATTTTGCGCATTTTCATAATATCAGTTTGCTAGGAGAATGCCAAATATTTATTATTTTGAATTAAAGAAAAGATCACTAACTACTCCACAATTCCATCTTGAATTCCACATAAAATTGGACACAATCACATACAATTTTAGCCCACATTTTAAATATTTTATTTCACTGGCTGGAGACCTTTTTTACTTCCTCAGCTTTATCTTTTTCACACTTTTTTCTCTTTGATATTTTTCTACAGACTTTCTTCTCCACTCATTCCCTTGTTCTCTCGTATCCTGCTTTTGGAATTGCAGCAATTTTGCTATGACCTAATAATCAAACCACTATCATTCTCTAATCAGCAAGCCATCAGACAAATAAAAACTAAATTCTGGGAGCCAAATGATCCTAAGAGATCAATGCATCTGAACATTTATAGCAAGGAATTTCTATTATTTCTTATAAAGACATATTTGTAGTTTCATATAACTACAATGTAAGACTGCCAACTGATCTTAGATTCAAGCTTGACTGTGGACCCCATAGTTCATCATGTTATGGGGGCTACATGCTGTGAGCCACATTTAGGACTGAAATAAAAACCGGAAAACTCACAGCATGGAGCATGGAGGAGGTCAGGGGTAGCATGATTTAACTGTCCAGAGTTGGCAGTTCTTGCTGCTATGGAATTCATGGGCTATAACTGTAACCCTAGGGTACCCATAAATTGCTCGGAGGGAAATGTTTAGAGCTTTAAGAAACTATCATTTAAAGAAAGAACTTATATATTTAGTAGCTTTCATTACATGACATAGGAAGGACCTTGACCGCTTAACAGCATACACCATGGTGCATTGGAAGTGATAATTCTGTTCCTAAAGCTAGAATCAAATCTGTGTAATCTGAAATGGTCCAAGTACACGACATGGTGACCAATTAGGATCTCTGTGTATAATCAATTATAGATGCCCTTTAAAAAAGGGCTACTTCCCCCAAATAAAGACAATTCACAAAGACACCTGTTTGTCTTACAGGTGGGTCAACAAGAGAGCCGCTCTTCTAATCTATCAACATATCCAAATTTGTTGTTAACGGCCACAAAACAAATAAACTTTCTCAATACTTTTCCATCTCCCTTTGAGAATCTGTCCTTAATATCACCTTATATGACAATTTTGATCTTGCCCTATGAATCCCTAGAATGAGAACATAAATTTAAAACTATACGTGTACCAAAAAAGGAATTTTTTGAAGGTTTCTATATCCCATTCTTCTTTCAAGACAACAAAATATTTTAGACTAAATGGGCACAGAATATTAGAGAATTGTGACTTTCTGTAATGAATTTGGTATAATATTGTTATCAGAAATCAGTTAATTATTAATTATTAGTTAACAGTTAAAACTAACAGTTTTCTTTCAGGATTTCCCTAATCCTGCAATAAGCAAGGGTCCTATTTTCTGGGAATTAATGACTATAACACATAGAAGGCTCAGGTTGAAGAAGAAAAAAGCTAAAACAACAAAATCAACTTGGACAGATTTATTTCATGACATACGTAATAAAAGTCATTATATATTTCAACTTGGCTCCATGTGTCTGCACTGAACTGACAATATACTTTACTGATCTCTTAGTACTCCTTGCTTAAAGCTGTAATTTTGAAAACCTTAAATAGTTTCTTCAGTGCCTTCTACAAATACCATGTTAGTAATTTTTCATTCAAATGCAATGTTAGGAACACACACACAAATGCAGATAATATGTGGGTAAGTGAATCAATTGTATGTTATGAAAGGAATAGAATGACCTTTATAAAAATCTCGCTGGCTACACTGATTCATTTCTTTTAATGGGTATACTATAACTGGGGTTTTTTATAAAATTCATTTTTAAATATTCAGACAAAACATTCAGGTTTTAGGTCATTCAGAAAAAGCATTTTAAAAAATGAAAATAATCAGTGCTTCAGTGAGACAAGCTCTTTCACGCATTAGTTGGTCGGAGTGTAAATTAGTACAATCTTTCTAGGGGTCATTTCAAAATGAGTTTAGAAAACCTTAAAAGTGCACATCTTTTAAACCAACAATTTCAATTCTGAGAATTAATTCCAACAAAATAATTGAAAATATTTATAAATATTTAATAGCTGTACTAGAAGTACTAGTAGTAATAACAATAGCTAACATCTACTGAACTCTAAGTATTTGTCTGGCACTGCTTTAAGCACTGCAAGGAGACTTCTAAGAATGAAAAACCTGAAACACCTAAATGTCCAGTAATGTTTGATTGATTGAGGAAACTCCAGTAAATCATATGCAGGACTAAGCTGGCTATTACAACTATTCAGTAAGTGTTTATAGATGTCAAGATATGACAGAAAAGTATCATGCAATAGTGATGTGATAACAACTTAAGTTTATATTTAATATAAAATAAAATTATATTGCAAATAATATAAAATTATTTATATTTCTCATTTTCCTACATGAACTTGTATTGCTATTACTAATGTGCTATAGAACCAATAAGTCTATATGCTTATTTCTTAAAAAAATATTTCTAGTAATTTCACAAATTTTCTACAATATCAAACACATGACTAATTACAACTGACCCTTGAACAACATGGGTTTGAAATGCATAGGCCCACTTACACATGGATTTTCTCAGCCAAATGTAAATCAAAAATACAGTATTCTCAGGATACAAAACCTGTACATACAGAGGGCTGACTGTATATGAAGGGAAATAAGGTGCATTAAACAAACTGTCTGTAATTATTGATATTGACTAGTTAATAGTTTCGATGATGACACTGAACTATACATATTTTTAAGAATCAGAAGGTAACACATTTTATATCTCTTCTGCAACCTTTTTTTTGTGGTTACGCAATTTATTCCTTTAAAACAGTCAGTTTTTGAGGTTCTAGTTTTAGTCAACATTCTGATCCTCCCTCTTACAAATTCCATTAAATCTCTATTAAGGCACAAAAAAAAGATATGAAAATACACCAAAAGCCAGTTTCTTCTATTATGATATATCATAATAAAAATAGTCTGATATTGACATAGGAATTTACTGTAGAACGAAATAGTGAGTCCTGAAATAAATTCACACATATATAGGAAATTAACATTGCACAAAGGTGGAATTTCAATTTAGTGGGAAAAAAGGAATTTTTTAATAAATGAGGTTAAAAGAGCTAGTTATTCACCTGAAACAAAATAGAGTTGTGTTCCTATATTACACAGTGTATAAAAATAAATTCCAGATCAATAATTTTTTTTAAGAAACCCAAAAGCTATAGGGAAAAAGGTAAGACATATTTCATTATATTAACAGTGAAAATTTTCACATGGAAGAGTATACCATGAACAGAGTCCAATGACAAATAACTCTAACAAAAATAAGTGTAATACATAAAATCAATACATATTATATACAAATAGCTCTCACAAATTCATAGGAAAAAGACAAACAATCCAACAGAAAAATGGGCCAAGAATATGAATAAACAAATAACAAGAGAGGCAATCCAAAAGACCAATAAACACATACTAATAGTAATGGAAATAAATAAAGTAGAAATAAAATATCATTTCTTACTGATCAGAATACAAAACCTGGTAAAAGCCACTGTGGCCAAAATTTAGGGAAAACAGTTCTTACACATAGTGAGTGGAAACATGAATTGTTATGATTAAAAACATATATACTCTTCAACTCAACAGCCTTGCTCTGGGAATCCAGTACATAGAAATGAAGGCACCAGTATGGAAGGTTATATGCATGAGGAAGTCTGTTAACGTTATGGGAAGACTGTGAGGGTGTCCCCAAAAGAGTTAACATAGCAAGCCTGAGACTGCTATTCTTACAAAGGCCTGCTTGTGAGGTTGGCCCTTGGCTAGTGTCTGGGAAGTTGCTGGTAAACAGTTCCCTACACTGATAAAAAACTTTTCCTAAGTGATCGGAGTGGCTCACTGTGTTTAAACTGCTTGTACAAATAGTATAGTTTGTGCTGAATACCTTTTTCCTTCTGGGAATCTGGGATTTTGGTACATAGTAGGTAGAGGGTGCCTAAATGACCAACCCCAATAAAAACTTTGATCACTGAGTATCTAATGAGCTTCCCTGGTGGATGACACTTGGCATGTGGGCTGACATAACTCATTGCTGGAGGAATTAGGCATGTGTGATGCAACTCCACTGGGAGAGAACTCTTGGAAGCTTGCTCCTGGTTTCCTTTGGATTTTGCCCATGTGCCCTTTGTTGATTTTGCTCTGCATCCTTTTGCTGTAATAAATTTTACTCATCCGTACAACTCTATGTTGAGTCATGTGAATCCTTCTGGTGGACTGGATCTCTGAAACTGAGGTTGTGGGGACTCTTAATACAGGGGAAGAGAAGAAACGTGGGCAGAGAAGGTAAATGTGGGGGAAAAAAGTAACAAAATACTATAGAAGACAAGAAGGGCAATCATAAAAACAGCTTCATATAAACTATTATCTCATTGATATTATAATATATATGCTAGTGTTAATATATATGTGCACAGAAAGATGTCAAAATGGATGGCCAGACTACCTTTGGATGGTCAGGTTTTGGGTGAGTTTTGACATTTTCCTTTATAATCTTCTGTAGGGGGTGAATTTGTTTTCACAATGAGCATATTTTACTTATATAATCAGAAAAAAGATAAAACCATTTTTATTTAAGAAGGAAATAAAAATCAGTTGGAGATTCTTGTTTAAAATAGCAGTTCCTAATACTGTCTCTCCTGACTTCCCATTAAATTCTTATAAGGATATAGAAAAAGTGAAAACACATATCATATGTTAGGTGACTGATGACCTATTATTCCCAAAAGCCCAGAGAAATTTCCACTAATTTTTTTTTTTTTTTAAGACAGAGCCTTGCTCTGGCACCTAGGCTGGAGTACAGTGGCATAATCTTACCTCGCTGTAGCTTTTAACTCTGAAACTCAAGCAATCCTCCCACCTCAGCCTCTCAAGTAGCTAGGACTACAGGAGCACACCACCACACCCAGCTAATTAAACATTAAAAAAAAATACTTTTTATAGAAATGGGGTTTCACTATATTGCCCTAGCTGGTCTTGAACTCCTGGCCTCAAGTGATCCTCTAGCCTCAGCCTCCCAAAGTGCTGGGATTATAGATGTGAGTCATGGTGCCCAACCTTTCCACTAATTTTATGGCCAATGTAGTTGATCTAAAAAACATAATCAGACCACATACAACACATCCTAGAATGGTCTCCCTGAGAATAGACAGGGAGATCTTTATATTTCCTACTCCACCACCTTATGGTTAAGAAATGTGAGATCTGTCTCACAAAGAAGATGGGATGGCTCTCCTTCCACTGCATGGGTGATAGTTTTTGAAGCTGGCATCTCTTCTCTTTTAGAATTTCTCTTTCTTAGGTAGAGATTGTAATTTCTCACCAGGAAGAAAGCAGAGGTAGGGACTGGTAATGGTATGCTACATTTATAGAAGCAAAGTCCTGTCAGATAGGAGCAAGAAAGGAAGAACGCTAGTAGCTGTGTTTACCTGGACGTGTATCTTTTTGGGCATGAGCTGGGCTGTGGGGCTGGACGAGGAAGGATGGGCCCCATCTTTGGCTAGCAGAGCTGTAACAGACTAAAGGCTGTGGGACACTGACAATTGTGCAAGAAGTGAACAAACTGCCACTGTAGATGTAAAAAGAGGGTTCTATCAGCCACCAAGTGGACAGAAAGTGAGTTCTAGGTAGGTTGACAATATAGTTTATTATCCACACTGGGACACTTTTGAGAGTGAAAGGGGTACTATTACATTAACAGTTGTAACAGGGAATGGTCATAAATCAGGACTGTCCCAAGCAAACTGAGAGGTATGGTCACTCTGGTTCAGAGCCTAACTCTGAGCCTGAATCAATCTCTTGTGTAGGTAGAAAGAAGACAGACATAGTAACAGATCTGGTAAACACACACACATACACACACACACACACACACACACAGTTAAGTACTTAAGATCAAGGACAAGGATTCAAGGGTGTGAAGATAGAAAGGAACAGATGCATGAGAATAATTTACTATGGCAGGCAGAAAACAGAGATTCAACTTGCAAATTTACAAGCATTCTTGAGAAAGAAAACACAACTGAACAAAACCAACATTTAAAAAAAACAATAGAAGGAAACTGTTTTGGGATGAAACAGAATTTAGTATTTCACTCCAAAAGTTTTTCTGAGTTCCAGACAAAATAAATGAAAAGAGACCAACACTAAGATGCAGCTTGGCAATTGGAAGAGAAAACTGTTATTATTTGTATGTGATTTAATCATTTACTTAAGGAAAAACTAACAGAATCAACAAATATGAACCAAGAAAGGTTTTGTTATGGATACAGATAAAGCAACATAAGCCAGTATTATTTCTCTGTACCATATAGAAATTATAATAAAAAATTCACAGCAGCAACAAAAACAATAAGGTATCTAGGAACTAACCATGAATTTATAAGGCCTAATTCTAAAGGTCAATGAAGATGATTTAAATAAACCCATTTTATACTCTTAATAAGATGATTTAGTATTATAAAAATGTTAATCCTTCCCAATTAATCTCTATATCCCCTGCAATCCTAATAAAAATTATTATTGAATTTCATGAATTTATTATACACATTAAAATGTAAATTACAGAATAAAGGTCTATGTATAGGTTAATCAACTCTAACAATGAAGAGTAGGGAAGATGGACTTATCCTACAATACACTAAGGCATATGACAATAAAAGTTGTGTGGTATTAGTGCAAAAACAGGTAAATAGAAAAATGGAACAGAATAGAGCACACAGAGACAGAATGTGTGTGTGTGTGTGTGTGTGTATAAGAATTTAATATATGATAAAAGTAGCACCATGAATCAATGGGAAAAGGACAGACTGTTTAGATGGTACTGAGAAAACTGGCTTATGATACAGAGGAAAATAAAATTGGATTCCTATATAAAACTACATACACAGGTGGATTCTAAATGGATTAAAGATTTAAATGTGAAAAATAAAACTATATAGAAGAAAATATAGGATAATATCTTTGTGACCTAGAGACAATGAAAGTCTTCTTAAAATTCCAAAGCACAAGCTATAAGCCAAAAAAATTGAAGAATTTGATTATGTCAAAATTAAGAATTCTGTTCAACAAAGCATGTTATGGATAAAATTCATTAGAATGCCTACAGAATAGGAGACTATATCTATAATCAAAGTGACTAAGAGATTAATGTCTAGAATATTCAAAGAATTTCTGCTAATCAATAAGAAAGCACCAAATCCAGTAGAAAAACAGACAAAATGTACAAACAGAGAGTTTACAGGAATATCCAACAAGCAAACAAGTATTTACTGAGATACTTAAATTCAAAGGTAATGAGAGAAATATAAAGTAAAACAACAAGAAGATATTGTACCTATTAGTCTGACAAAATTTAAGTAGCTGGATGATACTGGTAGGAGGGATATGGCACATAGTAACCCCCATATACAGCTGCTGGCAGTCAACTGGCAGAGTCACCCAGGAGAGGAACCCGGCACTACTTATACCAATTAGGTACACATATACCCTGTGACCCAGCAACTTTCCTCCTAGGTATATATATCCCAAGGACAACCTCACAGAGGTACATAATTTTTTTATAGACATATATAATTTTTTGCATTAAAATGTTCATATGGATGATCTGGGAAAAGGTATGGGGGATACAAAGAAATATATGAATGAGTGAATGTAATGAGAAGGGGCCTTGCACAGATCAGTGATGACAGGTACAGCACCATCAACTAATGAGCATCCATCAGCGTTCCACACCTGAGGTCAGGTGGTAGGGGGTGGGGTAATGATGGGTGAAGGAGGTGGTTTCAAACATGTTGGCAACATATTTTAGTTACAAAATAAAAAAGTCCTTAATGCATTTAAGCTGAAAAAAAAAACCCACATAGTTAGCTATAAAAGACAAAAAGTAGACTGGTTCAGACATCTCTCCAACTTTAAATACCAGAAGACAAAATGTCCTCAGAGTTTTGAAGATGAAATAATTTTGAAATTGGGCAGCCAAGTAAGTTTGCCATGTGTGAAGGCAAAAGAAAACATTTTAAGATATGCACAGACACACACAAAATATACCATCGGTGAACATTTCTTGAACTAAAGAAAACACTCAACAAATTTTTAAGAGAATAAGAGCAAAATCTTATATATATTAAATATAAAATTACCTTTTGTAGAAAGAGGACAATCCTTACGAGCATTTGGGCACGGAGGTCTTCCAAGGTAAACAATGTTCGGGGTGTTCGAATGAAAATTTTTGTCTTCCCATAAGCGACATCATCCTGAAAACCACACCGTTCAATCAGTTTCTTGACAGCCTCTTTGTCTGAAGGAAGGTCATGGTTGGGCCAGGTGAATTCAGAGATCATCTTATACCTGAGTGCAAAATGAACAGGGCACAGATTAAGGGAGAAAAACCATATGGTCATCTCAATAGAAAAACTACTCAATAAAATTCAAGATACTTCATAGAAAACAAAACAAAACCTTCTTAGTAAACTAGTAATAGAATTTCATTAGCCTGATTAGAGATGAAAAAAAAAAGGCCTCAATAAAATAAAACATTTATTTATGATAAACAACTCTTACTAAACTAGGGATAGAAGGGACTTAATTAGTCTAATAAAGGCTATTTACCAAAAACCTACAGCAAATATCATTCATCAAGAGAAGACCTTGGAAGCATTCTCTTTACAAACAGAAACAAGACAAGGATGCCTCTATCATGGGTTGTACTCGGCATTGCTCTGGAGGTCTAGTCGGCATGGTGAAACCGATAAATAAATTGGTAAATGATTAGGGAAGGTACAAAATGGACACAACTTATGAACAATGTGACTCTCTTCAAAGGGAATCAAGCAGATCTTTAGATAGACTATTATAACTAAAATAAAATTAAGCAGTGTTACTGCATATAAGATCCATACACAAAAATTACTTGCATTTCTACATACAAGCAGCTAACAACTCCTTGTCATGTAAGTCTCTCATAAGGCAGCTTGCTACATGGTAGCTTAGTGTGAGTGTAAAACAGAAGTCACAGAATCACAGTCTTTTGTAGCTTAATCTCAAAAGTGACATCCCATCACTTCTGCCATATTCCATTTTGTTAAAAATGAATGAATAGGTCCAGCATATAGACACAAGGGAAGGGGATGATATAAGGCATAGATACCAGGTGGCAGGGGATACAAGGGCCATCCTACGAGGCTGCCTACCATAGTCTGTGCAAAGTTATTTAACACATGGAGTCAAATTTAGTAATTTTTTTCTTATATTACATTTAAATTTTAAGTCATTGTGAGAAAGGCTTTCTTCACATTCAGATTATAGAGTAATTCATTTACATTTTCTTCTAGTACTGGTATGTTTTCATTCTTTATGTTTAGCTCTCTGATCTATTTGGAGTTTATTTTGGTATTTGGTATGAGGTATGGATCTAATTTTATCTTTTGACAAATGGATATTCAGCTGTTCCAACACTATTAAAAAATCCATCTTTACCTCCTGTGATTTAATATGCCACCTTTATCATATACTACTACATTTTCATATGCACTTCAGTTTATTTCTGGACTTTCTGGTCTGTTTCATTGTTCTGTCTGTGTATCTGTGTATCACAAGGTTTTAGCTAAGGAGGCTGTAAGTACATTTTAATGTCTTTCCTAATTCTTTTCTTTTTTTTAAACATGTTTTTCTAGCTACTTGGCATGTTTATTTTTGCATAGGAAATTTAGAATCAAGTTTTATAGTTATAGGAAAAAATAGAATTCAGCAAATAAATTTAAAAAATCAAACCACCCCCAAACTCCTTAAGAATAGTTTTATTGAGTTGAAACATTAAATTAATTAAATTTATATATGGTGTTGAGTTGTCTAATATTCAAGGGTATATATCTTCTCATTGTTCAAATCTACTTTTGTGCCTTTCGGGAAGCTTTGAAAGTTTTCTCATAAGGCCTTTCACATTTCTTGTTAAGATAATACATATCAAAGCAGCATCTGTTAATTACTCCCTCAATTACAGTTAATTGTTCCCTTCTTCTTGACATATCTCTCTTTTCTACGTGTCCATGACAGCACACTCTCCCTGGTTTCCTTTTGTCTCTCTGGATCATCCTTCTCAATCTCATTTTCTGGCTCTTCTGGATTCGACTGTATCCCTCAATGTTAAAGTGTCCCAGGGCTCAGATCAGGGATTCTATGTATACTGTCTCCACATCACCTCATCTAGTCCATTTACTTTAAATAATATATTTGAAATATAAAAACATAAATATGTAAATACATATATTTATAAATACATAAAATATAAATATATATTTTTCAATCTATGAATGTGTTACCCCTAGTCTAGCCCTCAGCCTGAGCTTCAGACTCATACATCCAATGCCTCCCTGGGTTTTGCAGGCATATGAAACTTCCTTTTTAGTCTTTCCTACCTCAAGCCACCCAGTTACTAAAGCCAGAATCCCAGGAATATTTTTATTCCTTCCCTTCTCTGTCATTACTTCTAATCCATCATCAAGTCCTATTGACTCTACCTCCAAAATATATTTGCAATTCTCTTCATCTCTACTGCTTCAATCCTAATCCAAGCCACCTTCTACTTTATCACAATAGACTCCTAAACTGTTCTCCATTTCCTTCCAATCCATTCTGCAAACAGCCAGAGCAGTTTTCCAAAAAGCCTGAAATCACTTCTGTCTTTTGCTGCTCACCTCCTTCCTCACTGTTCTTTGATCACTTTGGCTTCCTTAGGGTTCTGTGATGTGGTTGCCTCCTTCTTGCTTTAGAGGCTTTTGTTTATACTGTTCCCACTGCCTGCAATGCATTTTACCTAGTCCTAAACACATTGACTGCCACACTAGAAAAAAAAATTTTTCCCTGGGGCCACAGTGTTTTATTAAAACAAAACGTTCCTTCTAATTTGTTACTTTTATAGTTTTCTGTGAGATATGTAACACAATCCACATTTTTATAATTAAATTGTCAATATTAATTATAAGAATAAGAACATTAACAAGATTTTCACTGACCAACTACAGGGTTTCACATGGCCCTGGCTCAAAACTAGCCTGAGTTAAATACAACCTACATGGCTGTCGATGTGTTAAAAGGCTGGCTTTCTTAACTGTTAGTCTTCTCTTGATCTTGGTACCTTAACGAAACCCCTCCTCCTGATATTCTCTTTAAGGCAATTAGTTTTGTTTTTTCCTCGTACCATTCATCATAATATTGATTTGTGGCTTTGCTTGCTTATTTTCAGTCTCCCTCATTAGTCTGTGGGTGCCATAAAGGCAGGGACTTTGTTTTGTTACCCACTATATACCAGGTGCCTATCATGTTGCCTGCCATTCTATGAGGCAATAAATGTTTGCAGAATGAATGACAGAAAGGAAGAAAATCATTTATTAATAAAAGCCTCACCTGCTAGAGAGGCTCAGAAATCAATGCTAGATGAAAGGAGTTTAAATATGAAGACAGAGGTATTACCACACAATGTCACATGAAAAAAAAAAGGAAACAAAATCAGAAACCTCCCAAATTCGTTCTAAAATTAGAGTCAGGGTCCACATTTGGCTCATAAACAGGGGTAGTAACGGTGTGTGTTTAAAGTTTCAGGCACACTGCAGAAGCTGGAGGCAGCGCTGCGGCCACTGTGCCCTGCTCATGTGGCAGGGCAGAAGGGCGCTGCCTGCCTTCCTGCCGGCAAAGTGCATGACTCCGGTTCTCCAGCAAACCAGCATCCTGAACCTGCTAATTAAAAAGCTGAACTCATCTGCTTTCTGACAACTAGTTTTACCTCCCTAAAGGACTTTAACAGCTTTCAAGGTTATCAGCATGTTTAAAATCCTTTTCCCTTTTTTCAATGAAAGAAATGAAAATAAAGAAAAGTGACAAGTACAAATTTAGATTCAAACCTAAAATTCTTACAAAAAAATCTGCAGAATCTAAACGCAAAAATTCACTATAGAAAACATTTTCTCTAATTATCACTGGATAATCCACACAAAATGGGGGTAATGCATACTCCTCACTTGGTTGTGGTTTCAGTGACTCATTATATGTGGAATGCTTAAAACAGTGCTTCCTACATATAGCGAGCATTTCAAGATGTTAGCAACTATTATGTGCTAAAAACTTAAACACCTAAATTAATTTTTTTTGCTTTCTAATCATTGTCTATATCCTTTCATGAACAGGACAAAAGCCTTTCCTTATCTCTACTTTGCACTCCTATTTTAATTTTAGTTACAGATTATTACTAAAGACTTCTTTTCTCCCCCTCCCCTTACAATCAGTACTTATTTAGATTTAACAAAAAGTTTTACTGATTTATTTGTTCAATATTGTTTTTTTGCATCCCATGTTTCCCTTCTGCATTCATCTTTCTTTTGAAGATTTTTCAGAGAGGGTCTATGAATAACAAACTTTCTGAGTACAGGTATGTCAGAAAATGTTGCTACATTACTCACACTCTTGAATGATAGTTTGACATAGAATACAATTCTAAGCATAAAGGTCATTTCCCCTCACCGTGAAAATACTTCTTTTTCTACTTGATCAAATGTTGCTAAGGAGAAACCTGATGCCAGTATGATTCTCATTCCCTGGTAGGCAGTTTGCCGTTTTTCCTTGGGAGCTATGTGTATTTTTCTTTAATAATGTACAAGTGAACAAAATATATATTTTTTTCAGTTTTTAATTCATATGCTTGACAGTCGGTGTATTCTTTCAATCTGAAAGTTTATGTCTTTTCTCAGTTCAGGCAAATTCCTGGCCATTGTCCGTGTACTGCTTCTTACCTGTCCTCTCTGTTCTTTACTCTGGTGCTCCAGCTAGATGGGTTTTGCCACTCCTGGATCAACCTTGCGTGTGACTGGGCCTTTCTTTAGGACTTCCCATCTCTTTTTCTTTGTGATGAGATCTGGAAGAAGTCTCTAGCTTGATCTCCCAGCCCATAAATTCACTTTTTTCAAAAGTTTAGTTTCTCAAAAAGTTTTAAAATTATGGTGAAATTTACACGTACTAAAATGCACACATTTCAGGATACAATGCAATAAGTTTTGGCAAATGTATATACCCATGAAACTGACCCCCGATCAAGATACTTCATCTCAGAGAGTTCCCCCATTCTGCTTTTCAGTCACACCCCCAACCCAGAGCTGACCACTGTTCTGATGTGCCTGCTCTTGAACTTCATATACAGGGCAGCATAAAGTATGTACTCTTTTGTGTTTATCTTTTTTCAAGAACACGTCTGAGATATCCGTCCATGTTGTTGTTGCGTCAGTAGTTCATTGTCTTCAGTGCTGATTAGCAACTGCTCATGAACATACTAAAGTTTGTTAACTGAGTCTCCTATTGATGGACAATTCACTCTGTAGTGGTGTTTAATCTGATTTTCATTTCCTAAATCTCCAGTATTTTTTTTTCAAACAATTACCTGTGTTTGTTTCTAACTTCATATTCCTATTTTCGGGCTAAAATTCCCTCCTTTATCTCTCTGAGAATATTAAATCGGCTTCTTCACATGTCCCTTACTCCTTGGCTCTGATTCCTTGGGGGTAAGCTTTTTCACTTCTTGACCTTATGGACCTTATGTGGTTTTTCTCACTGGTTCTGGTATTTCTCAGATGTTTGATGGTCATCTCATCTTCTGCCACAGAGTCCTTCCATGCATATCTTGGCCTTGGTTGGCCTCTTTGGTGGCTACTTTTTCTTCCCAGGTCTTGGCCAGTATGTCTGCAATGTCCCATTTCAGCTGCTGAGGTGATTACTTGTCCTGGCCATTATGGCAACCTCCTGGTGCTGCAGCTACGGTAAACCCCAGCAAAAGGCTGGGAAGGCTTCCTGAAGCCTCACAGGCAGTCTTTGCTTATAACTGCGACCTTAGCTTACGTCTGGGTCTTCATATCTGCTTTATATCACATTTAGGAGTGACTCATCTTCAAGGTTCACTAAACATCCCGACTTCTTGATTCCATAGTGTGGGCTATGCATTTATTTAGTTTCAAATTTACATATTTTGTTTCATCTGGGGGTGCTCTGGAGTGGGATATTTAAGCTGTGCCATGAAGAATACCATATTTGAAATTTATAGGTTCTTTTAAATCTTTTCTATTTTTACATTTTAGAAAACATATTCTAATCCTTATAGAATGTCTTTCATGCCAAAAAAAAAAAAAAACCCACCAAAACCTTTTGAGTTGAAAGTAAAATAAATCCAAAAAGAGATTAAAAGGAGGTAAAGATACTCACTTGCAAAAAATTCCTTGTCCCCTCCAAATCAAGGTCGCTGACTGTTCCCTCACTTCCACTACTCCCCATGGCTTCTACCTCATCTCGTGATAACACGTTTTCAGTCCAGCCCCATCCTATAGTTAGTTATCCATTCTCACCCTGCTCATTCTAACATTTCGCTTTTGCTGATTTTCAACAGGTGACAACACAAGAACAAATTCTATACTTGATCAACTGCTAGAATTCTACAAGCAATAATACATAAGGACTGGAAATCTTTCCAATAATGTAATTTGATACTGTTTGAAATCAAGACTCAGAATGAACACATCTCTACTCATGAAAACATTCCTACTATATAGCCTCCATAAAAAAGAAAAGCCAATTTTAAAGAGCGATGTGATTTCAACAAGGAAAAATGGTCAGTTTTGAGCATAATCGTTGGATCAGTGTAGAATTAAATTTCAATTCTCCAGGTTGTTATGCTGTAAAGTTTTACTCATTTCAAGAGTCTCCGTTTAATGCAACCTCTTACTTCTGTACACATGTAGCTGAACACTTGTGGAAATAAACCAACAATTCTAGTTGGTTTCACTTTACATTTATAACCTCAAATCTTAAGTGGGCACTCAGCTCTTCCTGGTGGCAATCCTATTATACAAACCTGTGCTTTCCCACTCTCCAAAATGAGTATTCTTATTTCCCCTCAAACCTCCTCTACCACCTGTCCCAACTCTCATTCTCTAACCATGACCTTGCCTTATACTTCAATGAGAAAACAGAAGCAATAAGACAGGAACATCTTCATTTTTGCCATCAGTAAAGCTTCAAGCCTTCTTGCATCAATATCTATATTCTCCACCTGTGTTCTGTTGCTATGGGTGAAGTGTCCCTGCTCTTGTCTAAAGCTGACAAACTTTCCACTTGTCTTTGTGCTTGCATCCCTTCTTGCCTTCTCAAGGATGTTTTGACTACAGTTATCTCCCTCTCTCCTGCGTCACTAGTTTCTCCTTTTGTTCTGAATCATCCCTATCTACATATAAACATTTTCTAGTGTTTTCTGACCTGACCTCCAATTCCAGCTATTGCTTCCATTTCTCTCTGCTCTCATGCATAGCAAAAATCTTGGGTTGTCTACAGGCATCTAACTCCTCACTTCACTTTCCCATTCTGCTCAAATCAGGCTCTGCCCCATCTTTTCTCCTCTGGCCTCTATGTTGCCAAATCCAATGGTTGAGTTTTTGCTTTTATCTTATTTGACTACACAGAAACTACTGATATAGTGACCATACTTTTCTTCCCGAAATGCCATCTTTTCTTGGCTTCTGTGACATACTCCTCTTTTGGGTTTTCTTCTACCTCACTGATTGCTCCTTCTCTTCTCTTTGCTGGTTCTTTCATGTCAGACCACAAATCTAAACATTACCATGGACTTCCTCCTTTTCTCCCACAGACATACCCAAGAATGCCTATGCAATCTGTATATTAATGACTCCAAAATCACTAATTCGTGGCCTGAACTTCTTTCAGAACTCCAGGTATGTATGTCTAATAGCTTACTGAACATTTCTACCTCAATGTTTAGTAGGCATTTCAAAGTTACTATAGTTAAGAGAATAATCTTGATTTGATCCTTGTTCTTGGTTCCATGCCCTCTTCCTCGAACTTCTTTTACCTAATTTTATCTCAGCAAACGGTACCATGCTTATCCAGATGCTAGAGCCAAAAACTACTTGTCATGCTTCACTCCTCCCTACTCCAGTTTCATCACATCTAATCCATGAGCAGGTCTTGTCAGCTTCACCCCCAGCATATACCCCGAATCTGTGCAATGCTCTTGTATCTACCTTAATCCCTTCTTGAAGGCACTATCATCAGGCTATCTTTCCTGGACTCCTACAATAGCATCCCTAAACGTCTCCTTGCTTTCTAGTTACACAGCAGCCACAGTGATCCCTTTATGATATCCACAAGATTATGTCACTCCATGTTTCAAATCCATCAATGTGGAGGTTTTTTTTTTTTTTTTATCATACCTAGCCTGAATCTAAATGGTTTAGTCTGATTACAAAATTGGACATGATCTGGCCCCTGCCCACTTCTCTGCTCTCATCTCACCCCACTGCCCCATCACTCAATGTCCTCCAACCACACTGGACTCTGTTTGGCACCCAACATGCCACACTGACTACTGCAATAGAGCCTTTTCCCTCCTTGTTCCTCTGCTCCACCTTCTCTGATCTTTATATGGCTGGCTCCTTCCTGTCATTGTTATCTCCTTAGAGACTCTTTTTTGTCCGATCAATCTAAAGTATTTTAATTTTCTGCATTTTTCTGGTTTATATTTTATGTATTTATTCATGTTTTTGTGAAATCTGTAGTCTAAAATGTAGGAAATGTTCAATACATGTTTTAAATTACATAAGTCTGAGCAACACAGCAAGACTTCATCTCTACAAAAAATAGAAAAATTAGCTGGGCATGGTGGCATGCACTTATAATCCCAGCAACCTGGGAGGCTGAGGCAGGAGGAGTGCTTGAGCCCAGGAGTTTGAGGGTGCAATGAGCTATGATGATGCCACTGTGACTCTAGCCAGGGCAACAAAGTAAGATCCTGTCTCAATCAATCAATCAATAAAACAAAACCAACAGATGGAACTTAAAATATTTTTCTGATTCCCAGTTGTCAATCATCATTATTAATAATAAATTAATAACAGCAGCCATATTTTACATTTATTGAGTGGTTATCATACGCAAGGACTACTCTAAGTGTTTTATATGTATTATCTCATTTAATTATACAGCAACCCTTCCCTTCAAGGTAGTTATTATTGTTATTTTCATTTTACATATGAGGAAACTGAGGCATGGAAAGGTTATGTGATTTTCCCAAGGTTGCACAACTGAAAAACGGTAAAGCCATAATTCAAACCAGCTAGACTGATTTCAAGGCCTCCATGCTTAACTCCTTAATATTTCATTATTATGATAATTACGAATACCAGTAATGATAAGCAGCATTCATTAAATACCTATTATGTGCCACATAGCTGGGCTTTTTACTTAGGTTAATGTAATCTTTACAATACCCTATGTGGTGTTATTATACTGATTTTACAGATGTAAAAACAAGGTCAAAGAAGTCAAATTTCTGGCCCATGATCAAACAGCAAAAAGAGTGCACAGCCAGGATTCCAACCCTGCTGTGACTCCAAATCCATGTTCTTTCTACTGTACCTTGGTCCTCACATTTCCTCTAAAAAGACTGAACTTTTTTCCATTGTCCATAAACTAAGAACTCAGACACTCCCATTGCTTTTGGGAAAATCTTTCATACTTGCAATTTCCTCAACTCTTTTTTGGTCATTCAACAAGTATTTACAGATTGCCTAATATGTGCTGATGCGTTGTCATGTATGGGGAAGACTCTATCATTTTCCGTGTGCTGTTAGGCTTCTCTGCTGAGTCTGTTCTCACCTGTGAAGAAACTTCTCATAGTTCTGGCGGAAGGCAAATCCTGCCCGACGCACTCTCACATTTTCCAGTAGTCCAAGGTATTCCACTTGATGCCGGCATCGTTCCTCATCAAATATCTGTGGGGACTTCTTGTCATTGGGTTTGATGCAACGTACGTAATATGGCTCCTAAAGAAATAAATCAGCAAATGGTAAGTTTCACTGGAGGAAATTCCTAGACTATGGACACTAACATGTAATTAGTGTTAACTGTGTCAAGTTAAGCTCAGTGCCTCTAATTTCTCAGGCACATTCTGTGAGTAAAGTAGTTATTCTTCCTTCCCCCTCGATTCAAGGTTAGATGTTCTCACGTATTCAGCTAAATTTTTCTTTTATTATAGTTTAGGCTTCCTTAGGAACAGAAAAAGGATAAAACTAGGAAGTAAATAACTAAGACATGTAAACACTGAGTTTTTGTATATTTATGAAAACATGGTTAAAGTAACTGAAGGAGTAATTCAATAGAAAAATGCAGCAGTTGTAGCAAAGATCAAATGGGATGAAGAATGTAAAATATTAAGGATGGTTACGGTACATAGTAAGTGCTCTCTTAGTATCTGACATATTATTATTGCATTAGTTTGTGCTTTTGGAAAAGAGATTAAAATTCATGGGTAAGTAGAAAGTTATAAAATCACCTATAGGTACCAGTGATTCTATGGAGGGGCCCAGCTAGCAATTGTACCAATTAAGTTTTGTATCACGCATTAGATCATAGCTCCTTTTAAATATAAAACCATGCTTGGCACAGATCCTAGTACACTGATGATAATGAATAAATTACCACTGGATGAATCAGTGAGGTCAAATGTATTCTACTTGTAAGCATAAAGAGTTTCCTTCTCTCCTCTGAGTCTGTTGTTTATTGACACACAGATGCACTTTAAGATATAGAATCCGCTGTAGTTAAATTAGGCAGTTTTGAGCCCCACTGAGGGTTAGAGGTGGAATGGAGTAATAATTTAAGAAGTAGGAGAGATTTGAAGAATGTAAATCTACTTGCATTTTTAATAGAATAATAGTTTTCAACACCTGAAAAAGAAACTCCAATTGTATACTTATCATGTTGACCTACATGATGAAAAGTAACGTCATTTTCTTCTTTTTTCTAAGCCCTGCTGTATTAGTTTTCTATTGCTGCTGTAGCAGATTATGACAGGTTTAATGGCTTAAAACAACACAATTTTATTATCTCACATTTCTGGAAGATGGAAGTCTGAAAGGGGTTTCACTGGGCTAAAATCAAGGTGTCAGCAGGGTTGTTACTTTCTGTAGGACCTAGAAGAAAGCCCATTTTCTTATCTTTTCCACCTTCTAGAGGCTGCCCACATTACTTGGCTTGTGGCTCCTTTCCATCTTCAAAGCCAGCTATGTCCAGTTGAGTCTTTCTTATGATGTCATCTCCGTGGTTCTGACTTTCCTGCCTCCTTTCTCCCCATCGAAGGACTGTCGTGATAAAACTGGGCCCAACTGAATAACCTAGGATAATCCCTTATTTTAAGGCCTGCTGATGAGCAGCCTTAACTCCATCTGCAACTTTAATTCTACCTTGCCATGTAACACAACATGTTTACAGGTTCTGGGGATTAGGGTGTGGGCATCCTGGGGTTGCTATGATGTAATAATAATCACATATGTACGTTATATGTGTATACGTATATATTAATGTATGTGTGTATATATATGTGTGTATGTATATATATAAATAGTCATTTTCCCTGGTTTCTAGCATAGAGCTTCAAAAATCTTTGGAATTTCTTTAGTGATAGAAGTGTCTTTGTTATGCTAATGAGGTGACTCATGGCCAGACCCCTAGATACCTTCAAGATGGGGTCTGGTCACCAGAAAACCCCTCCATGTGATTAGAGGGCTGGAACTTCCAGCTGCTTGATCTCTAGGGACTGGAGATCAAGTTTAATCATGTGGTCAATGATTTAATCAATCATGCCTAGATAATGAAACTCGGATCAAAAAAAAAGCTCAAGACACTGAGGCTTGTAGGACCTTCCTGGTTGGTGGACATATCGATGTACTGGGAGGGTGATGAACCCTGACTGCACGGGGAGAAAAGCTCCTGCACTTGGACCTTGTTTTCAGACCTTGCCGCTGTATGTATCTCTTCAATCTGGCTGTTCATTTGTATCTTTTATAATGAAACTGTATCATAAGTATAGTATTTTCCTGAGTTCTCTGAATCATACCAGTGAATTACTACACTTAAAAGAGGGTCATGGCTCGCTTGAAGCTCTGGCATGTAGGGGGGGAGGGGTGGTAGGGGGAATGTATGTAACCCTAACAATATTTGTACCCCCATTATATGATGAAATAAAAGGAAAAAAAAAAAAGACAGGAAATACATTCGTGATTGCCAGGGGATGAGGGGAAGGAGGGAATTGGGACTAACTGTTAATATGTATGGGGTTTCTTCTTGGGGTGATAGAAATGTTCTGGAATTAGATAATGGTGATGACTGTACAACATTAAAAACCACACAATACATTTTAAAATGGTGAGTTTTATATTATGTGAATTACATCTCAATAAAAATACTAAAACCAAAAAAAAGGGGGGGGGTCATGGGAGCCGTCAAATTTATACGCAAGTCATATAGAGGTGCAGGTGTCCTGGAGACCCCACCTGTAGCTGGTATCTAAAGTCAAGGGTAGTCTTGTGGGAACCCTGCCTTTAACTTAGGGTGGTCAGTGTCAGTGGGGTGAACTGTAGGACACCTAGCTGATGCCAGAGAGTTGGTGCTGCAATGCAGGGGCCATGATTCTGCCTAGCACACCTGCCCTTTTTCATCCAGTCGTCTGTGGGAGAATGGAAAACATGACCAAGATATTTTGCAGCACCTTCCAGTAAGTAGTGGAGTCTCTATTCTACTCCTTGAATCTGGGCTGGCCTTGTGATGTGCTTTAACCAATAGAATGTGGCAGAAATGATACTGGCTTATTTCTGGAGACTCATCCTTGAGAGGCTCTGTCCTCTTGGAACACTTCTTCCAGCCCAGGACTGGGCTGAGGAAGCCCAGGACTAAAGACTATGTGAAGGAAGATGCCCAGTCATCCAGCCATGTCACAGGAGTGGACTCATCTTAGCCCATCAGCCCTGGCTGGCTGCAGCTGCTTGGTAAGCCCAGCAGAACTGCCCAGTCAACTCACTGAACCAGGAGAAATAAACTGTTGTAGTTTCGAGCGCCACCACATTTAAGAGTGATTTTTTATATACTGATAGATAACTGATATCTCTTCCTCTATTCTGGAGCACCAATCCTTGGATTAGATGTTAAATTTTGATATATTTAAGTAAAGGATCAATATTATTATAAAGCACAAGCAGAATCCTACTTTAAAAAATAATGATAGCTGATCAAATGTTCACTAAATCTGTAATCATTTTCGAATAGAGCATTTATATTGGGGGCAGTCGTAGCTCACTTTTAAAAAGGGCTTATTGTAAATTTAAAACAAACTTAATAGGATGGAGAGGTCAGGGAGGTGGCACTGTTTGCTTGAGGATTTTCTATGGGTTTCCTGGAATAGAGAGCCTTTACTTGCTTGGTGAAAAAAAACTAAGAAAAGTGGTACTGAGCACAGTAAATATCAAAACGCTACTATATCTATCTGCATGTTTTGGTACTGGTGTAACAGAATAGGCCTTGTGCAGAATCAGGATAGTTGGGTATTAGTTGTTTTGCTATTAGCTAGCAATGGTAAAGTCTCTCTGTGCTTAATTAGCCAATTTATGAAATGAAAATATTAGGGCTTTCAGTTTGAGTAATGACAGACTAGGCAATTTAAACTGATACCCACGCTGGGGATAACTGGAAGAGGTAAACAAAATCCACAAGACATTTGCCTGAAGACAGCGGAGAGCTAACAAGACACTGAGAATCACCGGGCCAGAGTCCAGGAGAGGAAGAGTGCCACAGAGGACAGCCCAGGTTTGATACTGCCTTTCTCCTGGGGGAATTTCCAGCTCCAGAGGAGGCGGATGGGGTCTGAGGAGTAGTTTTGGCAGCTTCAGAGCCTAGTGGGACAGATTAGGGATTAGGGCCTGAAAAGGGGGAGTCATGGGTAAACCCCTCTCACTCCCTAGGAATAAGAGTGAACCAGAAGTAGGCAATCTTTCACAGGGACAAGAGTTCAGCTTTGAGTCACCTCAGTCCTTGAAACTGGAATAGCTCATTTGGAATACTATTGCCCTTAGGTGCCTAAAAGAAGCAAAAATAAATTTTCCTTGAAGAAAAATGACATTAACTTGGGCCTCCAATTATTTCTATAAATAATTTTACAAATATAGCATTTGGAACAAAATAAAAAATAAACAGACATATAAGAAGCCAAGATAACACGAATTAGGAACAGCAAAACAACACATAAACAGACCTGCAGGAGTCCAGATATTGGAGTTATCAGATAGAGGTATTAAAATAACTATGCTTGCCATGTTCAAGATGACAAAAAACAACTTTGAGAAGTTTGTATAGAAACAGAAGCTATAAAAAAGAACCAAACCAAATGGAAAATCTAGAACTGAAAAATAAGCAGTGGAAACTAAGAACTCAGTGGATCAGTAGAAGAGATTTAAAATGGCTGAAGAAAAAAAGAGTGAATTATAAGGTAGGTGAGAAGAATTTTTCTGGAATGAAGCATGAGGAGACAGAAAGATGGAAAACAAAGAAGGGAGGTTAAGAGGTATGAAAGGTGCAGTGAGTTGGCCTAAGCAACTGGAGTTCTGAAGGAGTGGAGACGGAAGGGGCAGAAGAAATATTTGAAGACAGAACAGCTAAGAACTTGCTAAACCTGATTAGGGAAAAAAAAAAAAAATCAAACTACAAACTGAAGAAGTCCTGCAAACTCCAAACAGATTAGAAAAAAAATTCGACACCTAGGCATATCATAGTAAAACTTCTGAAAATCAAAGAAAAGCAGCCAGAGGAAAAAAGATTATTTTAAGGAGCAACAAATAGACTGACAGCAGATTTCTCAGAAGAATCTATGGAATTCAGAAGACAAAGAAGAACATTATCTTTGAAATGCTGAAAGATACTGCCAATCTAGAATTTCACACCGAGCAAAAATATTCCTCAAGAATAAAAAGAGTATAGAAATATTTTTGGTAAACAAAAACAAAGAATTTTTCACCATCATATCTCAACTATAACAGGGTGAAGTTCAGGTAGAAGAAAATGATTCCAGAGGAAAAGTCAGTAATACAGAAAGAGGAAAAAAGAAATGATAAATGAGTGAATAAATATAAATGGATACTGAGGATATGCAATAACAATAATGTCTTACTGGATTTTAGTGTGTGTATATGTGTGTGGGGGATACATAATTAAAATATGTAAGTTAGGAAGGAAGTAAATGGAATTAAAATATTTTATTGGCTTTGTTTTGTGCAGGAAGGTGGTAAAAGTAGCAAATAATATTAGATTTTTATATTCAAGAATGATATTGTAATAAGTTAAATAACCACCATAATGATATTAAGATGTAAATCTTCCTAAATAATAAAGGGAATAAATGGAATAAAAAAATAATTGTAACACTGGGGGAAGGGAAAGGGTGACTTCTTAGGTACCACTAAACACCTGACTCAAAAGACTCATAGGCTACAATTTGGCACCAATCTCCTCAGAAAAACAAGAACACAGCTTGCATCAGGCAGTGTCCATGTCCTTGCAGCAGTCCACACAGCAGCCAGGTGACGCACAGTACAAGGAGATGAGAGTCCCACTGGTCAGGTGTGGGAGGTGCCCTTGGCTTAAAAGCCTCACAGGAGCCAACCTCTCTTAAAACAACTCAGCAAACATACAGTAGCTTCCAGGGTCTCTGCAAAGGACACGCCTAACACAGAGTCACTGAGCTTAGGCAAACCCAAAGTTTATTATCCTCACCAGACATTTATCACTTTCCCAATATAGATGCACTTTACCAACAGGGTAATTTTTACCAGAAACAATGTTGCTTAGTGATATAGTTGATCTATATTTTACTAGGTTACCAGGGGAACAGAGCTAGAAATTGAACTGAGGTTGTCAAGCAGAAGGAATAGAGTTCTACCTTTTGCCCACAATAATCAATCTAAAAGAAGGTTAGAAAGAAAAAGAAATACAGAAGAATCACATAGAAAGCACTAATGAGATGGCTGATTTAAATGCAACATACAGTAACTACATTAAAAGTAAATGGACACACGATTCATTCAAAAAACAAAAACTGTTGGAATGGAGTAAAAAAACCAAACTAATTACATATTACTTATGAAAGACACACTTGAAACATAAGGATATAGAAAGATTGAAAGTAAAAGGATGAAAAAGATACACCATGCAAACTCAAGCCAAAAGAAAAGGTGGCGTAGCTATATTATTCATGCAAAGCAGACTTCAAGGCAAAAAGCAATATGGAAATAGAGATGTTTCATAGTGATAAATGACTCAAACACCAGGAAGATACAGCATTTCTAACTTGAATGAACCTAATAAATTCTCTAAACATTTGAAGAAAAAGTCGAAGGTACAATGAGGACAAGTAGACAAATTCAAAATCAAAGTAGATTTTAACAAACCTTTCAACACTGACAAAACAAAAAAATTAGTAAGAAAACAGAAAAGTTGGAACAATATGATTAGCAAACTTGACCTAATGAACTTATATAGAATACTGAATGCAAATTATTTTTAAATACAAATAAAACGTACACAGGAAGCAAAATTAGCAAACTTCTAAGTACTGAAACCACAGAGTATGTCCTCTGATGAAATAAGACTAAGCTAGAAATCAAAAGCAAAAAGGTAATTAGAAAATCCTATATGTTTGAAAATTAAGAAATATACCTTTAAATAACCCTTAGGTCAATAAGAAAATTACAATGGGAATTAGAACATAGTTGGAAGTGAATAATTTATAAAACCATGTGGACAAGACAATCTTAACATAAGGCACCATCTGAGTAGTATAAGTAACTTTACTAAACAGAAACCAGTTGAATGAAATTTTGCCAGGACTGAGTGATTATGCACATGAAGTGGTTACACTGGATGAGACACTAATGACCAGCCAAGAGGCTGGGGAGTAGCCCTTTCATCCTGTTTAGTAATATAAAAGTCTGCAGGCAAGGAATTTAGTGGAAATAGTTTCTTTGTATTTAATCAGCATTCTGTCTCAATTTATAAACGCCGCCTCCTCTCTCATTTATAAATATCCAGACTGACTCAGTCTAAAAAATCCTAAATTTGGTAAATTCAAAGTGTCTTATAAAGGTTAAATTGCAAAAGTGAATAGTGATCTTATTCTCTTGAACTTTTAAAACTGTTATGTGAAAAACATTATTTATGAAAGTACACCAATCAGTATGTATATTAGCGAGAAGACATTATTTAAATATATATCCATTTAACCTGCTTTGAACACTGTCAAATGGAGTCAAGGCAAATTCAAGCTCATTTAATAAATTACTGGCCATCTACTTATAGTACTTTATTAGGTAACAAGAGGTATACGAAATTAATAGAACCCATTCTCTATATTCAAAAGGGGAGATAAGACATGCACTTAAAACACTGTGTGGGCCAGGCGAAGTGGCTCATGCCTGTAATCCTAGCACTCTGGGAGGCTGAGGTGGGCGGATCGCTCAAGGTCAGGAGTTCAAAACCAGCCTGAGCAAGAGTGACACCCCGTCTCTACTAAAAATAGAAAGAAATTAATTGGTCAACTAAAAATATATAGAAAAAATTAGCCGGGCATGGTGGTGCATGCCTGTAGTTCCAGCTACTCGGGAGGCTGAGGCAGGAGGACTGCTTGAGCCCAGGAGTTTGAGGTTGCTGTGAGCTAGGCTGACGCCATGGCACTCTAGCCCAGGCAACAGAGTGAGACTCTGTCTCAAAAAAAACAAATAAACTAACAAACAAAAAACCAACACTGTGTGGACTCACAGAAGGTAAGGAGTCAGGGACTTCCACTTCTAGTAATGGAGGACTAGGTAATGCACATTAACCTTTTCGATGAAGTCACTAAAAAAAGGTGCTAGACAAAATATGGGGAAAAGGTCTTCTTAACTGCATCATAGAGCTAACAAGATAGTGAGGAAGTACCTGGCTAAAATCAGAAGACTGAAATCCAGAGGATTGGGCCCACCCTTCAGAGCTGCTTTTGCCCTAGGAGCTACTGCTGATCTGGAAAAGGCAGTCACAAGGCTGAGTAGGGCTTCTGACCACGGTGTGGCTGGAGGAGGAAGTGGGAACCTGAGGCTTTGGATAAGGGGCTGTCCTCTGGTCTGGAATCTGGAGTAACTAAACCTGGGAGCTAAAAGTGAATAGACAACAACTTGGCCTTTTCAGGGATGGTAACCCATATAGGCAGTTTTCCTTATTGATAGTGGGGGATTATTTCTAGTTCACTCTAGATGTAGCCCTTTGAAGACTCACCATTGTGTGTATGTGTGTGGTTGTGTGCGTGTGTGTGTGTTGTACATGTAGGTGTACAGAATCTATTAGACACCCTACTTTGGGCAGGCCCTGGGCTTCAAGGACCCAGCCTTGAGTAACTATATTCACAGTTATCTACTTCAACAAATCCCCACAGGGTGAGGGGCAGCTTTAGGGGGTCTGATTATTTTTCCCTTCACTCAGTTAACCTCTATGTTCACTTAGCTCCTGGTTTACATGCTCCTTACTTTTTTTTGTTAGATCATGGCTACATTCTAGATGTTGATTTTTACATTTTACCTAACATTTTAGGTTGGCTTCAGTGGGCATCACATTTACCATGTTGCCAGAAAATGCATTATTCATATATATTTTTGAGAGCCTTACATCTATGTTTCTAAGTTAAAATGACCTCTAATTTTATTTTCTAACATTAAGCTTGTATTCAGGTAATATTAATCTCATAAAATGAGTTGGGTGGTGACCTCTCTTCTTCCTATCCTTCAAAATAATTTGCATATGACAGGGATTATTGGCTCCTCAAAGGTTTAATAAAACTCATCTGTAAAACCATCTGGGCCTGATGTCCTTGGCAGAGTTGGGAGAAGATAAACTTCTGATTAGTGATTCAGAATCTTTAAGGTTACTGATTTCTTCAAGTTTTCTCTTTCTTCTTGAATTAATTTTGATAACATTTTTCTAAAAAACTAAAATTTCAAATTCATTGGTATATAATTGTTCATAATATTCCAATGCTTAAAAACATCTCTATAATATCTGAAGTTATTACCCTTCTTTCATTCATACTGTTTTCTTTATGAGTTTTATTAGAGGTTTAACTATGATTAGTTTTTGATCTTTGACTTTTGATGTTTAAAAATTATTTTCTTACTTCCTTCTTTAGGTTTTCTTTGGCGTTCCTGAGTTGAACTTAACTCATTTACTTTCAGTCTTCCTTGTTATTTTAAAAAAGCATACAAATGGATCACTTTAGCAGTATTCTACAAATTTTGACATATTCTTTGTCATGCATTTCCAAATATTGTGTAATTTCCATTGTGATTTCCTCTTCAACCTGTGAGTTATTTAAGACAGCATTTTTTAAAGTTCCCAAGCACATTGAAAAAAATTTTTAATGCTGATTTTTATCTTACTTGTTTTGAGGATAGAAAATATACCTGTATATATATTCTTCAAAATGGTTCAGACTTCCTTTGTGATCTAGTATGTGGTCAGTTCTTATAAATGTTCCGTGCATACTTGAAAGGAATATACAGTTTCAGTTCCCTGGGTAAAGGGTTCTTCTGATCTTTAGATAAAGTTTAAATTCAGTTTTCAAAGCTTCTGCATATTCTTACTAATGTTTTCATCTGCTTCATCTATCAGTTTCTGGTAGAGTTGGTTTAAAGTCTCCCACTATGATTGTGGACTTGTCAATTTTTTCCTTTAAATTTTTTTTAGGTTTGTTTTTTTGCTTTATAGAGTTCATAATAATCATGACTCTGCTGTTTGGTACCTTGTTCAAACTGGTTTTATTGTCTTGGGTGTTTTTATTTTATTATTAGTTTCTTTATCTGTATTAATAGCCTTTTTCTTAAATTCTGTTTTCTCACACAATTAATATTGCTTTTCACCATTTTTGGGGGGAGTGGCTTGATATATCTTTATCTACCTCTTTAAGCTTTCTGCTCAGTGTTATTTAGATGTGTCTCCTGTAAGCAGTAGATAGCTGGATTTTCCACCTATATAGTCTGTTGAGCTTATTTTTGTTTATGGTGAATATCAATTTTTTAGATTTATTTCTACCATTATATTCTGTGTTTTCTAAATGTAACATTTTTCCTTTGCTTCTGTCTCTCTCCTCTGCTGACTCTGGACTTACCTTCCTGCCTTCTAGTGGACTGACGCATTGTCTGTATTCTGTTCCTTGCCTCTGCTCCCTCCCTCCTTCCCTCACCTCCACACACACACAGATTGAGAAGCTGGAGCAGAGACTGCCAGCCTAGTTGTCTACCTTATACCCAGTGCCTTCTTCCTACTTTGAAACAGAATTCTTATTTCTAGTTGGGTACACTGCTGACCAGAATGAAAATGTGCTTCCCAGCTTCCCTGGCAACTATATGCAGCAAATGGGATACAGCTGAAGTGCTGTGTGAGCCTTCTAGGAAGTCTACTTAAAAGGGAAGTTCCAGCTGTCACCTTGGACCAGGAGGACAGATGCCAAGCACTAGGTCAGTAGAGCAGAAAGACAGAAGGAACCTGGGTCCCTAATAACCTTGTAGCTGCTATACCGGTCCTAGGATACCTTCTTCGTTCTTCATTTACAGGAGAGAAAAATAAACATGTCTCTTAATTAAGTCGCTAATTTGAGCATCTCTTTTGTTAGAAGCTAAATGCTATTCCTGATACAGAAATTGCAGAAGGTTCTAGAATTTTTATTTCTTTAAAAAGCATATTTAACTACCAATTTTAGAAAATAAAATGGTTGTTTTTCTAGTCAATTAAATCTAGTTACTTAAATAAATAAATATATTTCATAAAATTCCATGTTCGGCTCTGTTTCTTATGTCACATGCCTTCCTTCCAGGGTCACTTTTTTTTTTTTTTGCTGGACGAACCAGGTTGCTGCTGACATACAGAGAGAAGTGGAAATACAAGAGTAAAGAGTCCTAATAGCATTCCAGTCCTCGGTGCCAGTGTCCTCACGCCTGCCCTTCTAGAGATTTGATTATACAAGCCAACAAATTTTGCTTATTTTCTGCCACTTGAGGCCAAAGAATACTGACAAAAAGGAATAGAAAGCTACTGAACAGATGTGTTCCTGTGGCATTTGCCTAATTTATCCATAGCGAAATAACAAGAAACGGTACAGATTTAAATTCTTAGAGAGGAAGTTGATTTAAAAAAAAAAAAAAAGACAATGAAGAAGAAACCATAGAAAAGTACCAGAAGAGAAAGATAAAAATGAAGAAACTAAAAATAACGAGTCCCAGAATGCTGCCTAATTTATCAAACTTGTCAACAGCAGCAGTTAAGAGTAGAAATTTGTTAAGGAAAAAAGAAATAGACTAAAGTTATCAAGTAGTATTAGTTCCTAAAGGAACAATAAAAAGCAGAAATAACTGTCAATAATATATTTTTATATTTCAACCATTTAAAACGGCCTAAGGGACAATACTTATATACTAAAATTCCTCTTAAAACTCTGGTTATTTTGTTTCCAAACATGATATATGGATGGTACATTTTATAATTCAATTGATGTTTTTGTTTACTTATTTAGGCCAGGCCTGTTTCAGCACATGGTTGAAGTTCATTCTGCCAGGCATGCTATACCTTACACGTTTTTTTGAATTTGAGATTTTCCCCTTGGCCATGACTGTAGGATTAAAAGCTCAGATTTAATAAACACATTCATCTGGGGCACAAAAATTATTTCACCTAGGCAAGTTAAAAAAAAAAAAGCAGGAATAAAAATTTTATTATAACATTCACTTTAAATACATATGTATGTATTCTTCAATTTAATTAAGTAGATTACCTAAAAAGTAAATCATATCTACATTCTCTATAATATGTCAAGAAGTGTTGAGAAGGAATCTATGAGTTAAAATGCATATTTATATATTTTTTCAATCTTAATTCATTTTATTTTACAAAATGTTACTCAAAGTGGAAAAGCTAATTAAAAAAAAAAGCAACAGAAAAAAAGTTTTAGTATGTGTTTTCTTCCATAGTAGCAAGCTTTTCCTAACAAGTTTTCTTTAGTGCAAATACTGTAGGCTTGTATTACATACAGTTAAATAACAAAACAAAACAATAACGAAAACCACCACCAGATATACTTCAGAACAGAGCTACTCCTCAATTTTCAAAACTATACAAAGACTTTGAGCTCACGGTTCTGCCTGGAGAGGTCTATTTAGGAGACTCTCCAATGGGATGATTTTACCATTACTTAAATAACAGAAAAAAAGATGCCCAGAAAGGTAATTAAGTTCTTCATAGAGCTATAGGAACCAACTTATTTGCCTGCAGGGTCTTATAGCAGACTTCCCTCCACATCACTGACACTTCTCAAACACAGATGCACAAAGCTTATGATTTTCCACTATGCACCAAAATACCACATTCATCTCCCACTGCAGAAAAGACACCCTGATACCTATTCTTTGCACAAAGTCAAATAGAAAATGGATATTTAGAAAAGAAAATAATTACCTTTGATGCAAGGTTGTCTACTAAAGCAATCATAGAATTCTTAAACAGGGTAGCGGCAGTCAGAGGTCGCTTGGTCACCTCTGTAATGCTCAGTTTGCCTTCGGGCCACATATTCTTCAGCACAGGATTAGAACTGAGAAGCACAGAAAGAGTAAATGTTACATTCAAATAAACTGAATAAGAACTGCTAAGCAATCCTGCTGAACTGTATCCTGAGAATCATCATAATTGGGCTACAGACTGAACTCACAAGGCCTAATTGAAAAAAATGATTCTACCCGGAAAATTATGCTGAAAGTGTAATGACAGATACTGCACCAAAAACTGACATTTTTCCAAACTAGAGTACATTTTAAAAATTCTTTAAACTTCTTTAAAGTAACATCTCTATTATTATTATTACCTAGGACCCTCAAATAGTTAACAAGGCTCTTACCATATATACATAAACCAATTAGTTTTTGTGATGTTAAAAATGAGGACAAACCACCAGTAGGAAAATGATCCTCAATGTCATGGAAGAAAACATGAAAGTGAAAACATCTTCTAATTAAAACAAATATTCATACAGAATAGGTAACACTATAAAAGCCAGCTCTCTCTAAAAATCAGACAGGAAAATAAAATAACCATTTTCCACTGTCTCCTAGTAAATCCCTTTACTGCAGTTGAATTTATGAACACCTTTGTAGGCAGCATTGGCAGTGGCAATATTTTATTGATATGATAGACTGCTGCAGTCCAAATCTAAAAATATATTTCAAGCCAATTTTCATGTTAAAAATTGTACATCCATTATTTGGCTCTGTGGAGATATTTTTAAAAACGTGTAGTGATCTCAACTATGATTTTCTTCCTGTTTCATTTTGGGTGCTTTTGATTTTAAAAGTAATTGGAACTTGAAATGTTGCTTGCTTCCTGGAAACTTTTCTCGTCAGAATTTTTTTTCTTAAAACATTGAGGGCTGAAAAGAGAAAAGATTTAACATGGGCATTCATGCTAATCGTGCTGACTATTCCCATCATTTTACCCACTTCCTTTCCCCCGTATAAAATTGAGGAAATTGAGTTGGTTTCCCAAAGCACCTAGTAAGTTTCTGTACACAGGTGCTCCAAATGACAGCTGCAAGATGAAAGGACGGATGGCAGCAGAGTGAAGAAGATGAACGGTGACGTGAGGAGCAGCTGGCTCTGTGAATGCAGACAGAGCAACACTCCCACCCTCGGCTTCCCCAGCTAGCAGTGCCGACTGCCGTCAAAGGTGGCTATAAAACACTGCAATGAGTTGTGGCTTGTGGACCTACTTTCACCATTTTATAGTCCTATTCTATGACTTTCCAATCATACACCTTATATCATCAATAAAAATGACCTCATAAATGTATATTGTTTTTCCTTAACTTTTCCATTCTCATCTTTAGCATAAATATAATTTAAGGCAATGGCTCTCAACTTACAGTGCACATGGCACTTGGATGCCTTTCTAACACTTACTGAATAGAATTTCCAGAAAGTAGAAAGTTGTACTTTGAAAATTCTGATGCACACCAAAAAGAATGAGGATCATTGGCTTTTGGTCTATGCAGTTCCTATCCTAAATTCCTTTTCCACCTTACTCACTGTTGCTGGCCATATTTGGAGACTATTCCCGGACTACATTACGAATGGAGGAGGGGGGAAGGTTGGAAATGAAGGAAATAAGACCATATGTTAAACAGTAGAACTGATATGAAATGAATCCAAACCGAAACATACAGGCATTTTAAAGAGAAAGAACTCTCAGGCCAGCAGGTCATGAATGTAATATTAACAAAATAATTTTCAAACATTTTTATTACTAGAACCCTTTTCTTAAAAGGGAAGCTCATCCAGAAACCCAGTGTGTAGACTAGATAGGGCAGATCTTCTCTGGCTAACAAGAAAGTAGTAAGAGGAAAAGTCTGTACACCTGGAATGCCACCTGCTTGTTCCCTTCCCCCCTCCTACACAGCACTTACACTGTATTAGGTACTGTAAGTAATCTAGAGATTGATTTAAAGTATACAGGAGGATGTGCATAGGGTATATGCAAATACTATGCCATTTTATATAAGGGACTTGAGCATCTATGGATTTTGGTATCCCTGGGGGGTCCTGGAAACCAATCCCCATGGATACTACGGGACAACTATATTCCATTCCATGTTAGTGTTAGATTTCTCACTGGAAATGAATCCACATGCTGTTTTGTTTCCACATTGGTCCTGTGAGCTTGAGTTATATTAGTCTACCATTGAAAGGCAGGGCTGTTCTCAGTGAGCTCAACCTCTGGGATGTGATAAATTTATGAAAGTAACATATATTACCTTGTGCAGCCTCTTGGTACACAGGCTGGCAACCCACACTGACATTGTTACTGGCCAGATGAGGCTGTTTTTCTAACTTGAGTCATTTGTCCCTCAAAATGGGTGTATATTACCTGATAAATTAAACACTGAATTTCTTTCTAAGTCCCTTTCCCCATGCCTAGTTCTTGCATGGATCCTCTCTCAGTTCTATGTCTCTGTAACTTTCATCATTCTCGGTGGCTTCAACATCCACACATCCTATTCACCAGCAAATCCCATTGACTCCACTTTCAAAATATCACCCAATGTCACCACTTTCATCATCTCTGTCACTACCACCCAAGTCTCAGTCTAGATTACTAACCTGGCCTCCGACCTGGCCTGTTCCACCCTTGCCCTTTACAGTATATGCTTTACACAGCAGCACCAGTGGTAGCTTTAAAATATAAATCACATCACATTATAAATCCCAGTGGCTTCCCTTCCTGTTTTCCCTTTCCTGGGTCCACAGACTCTATGATCCAGGCTCTGCCTACCTCTGTAAATTCATTGCCTGCATTTTCCCCATCCCTCGCTCTGTTTTTAGCCACATTGGCCTTTTTGCTGTCCTTCTTGCTATTAATACACTCAAGCTCATTCCTACCTTAGAGCCTTGGTACTAGCTATTCTCTCTGCCTGGAGTGCTTTTCCTCTAGAAATCTGCACGGCTCTCTCCCTCACTTTATCCAGTCTCTGCGCAAACGGCACCTCTAGCGAGAGGCCTGTTCTAACTACCCTATCTGCAACCCCTCCCCTTCCCTTCCTCGCTTGCACCTTTTGATCTCTTACCTACTTTATTTTTCTGCATAGCACCTGTAACTACCTAAAAGTTGTTTATTTGTCTATTAATTGTCCTCCACTTGACTATAAGCTCCATGAGGGCAGGGACTTGTCTAAATTTTTTTCATAGCTGTAGTCCACAGCATAGAAAAATGTAAGGCTCGAAGGTGCTCAATACATTTTTGATAACCTACGGACCAAATGACTAAGTAGATTTAATAAATGAGTTACTACAGTTCTCCAACCTACAAGAAGCTGGCCAAGAATCCTCTTTCTTCTCATGCACCTTCTTTCAAAGTGTGCATACTGGGTTTAAACTTGCTATTATCTGCCTGGTTTTATTTTGCCACAACTTTTTCGTCTTTTGTTGGTTTGTGAGAAGATTTTGTCTGCTCAGTCATGATGAGTCCTCACTGACACTAGATACCACTCTGGTGAGAGTGATTTCTTATTTGGGGGCAAATACACTAGAGTGGGAATCTGCGTGCGCAAAGCTTTCAGCTGGGCCAGAGGTCACCTGACACTTCTTCCATCACCACTGGCCTGGCCTGGGGACAGCAGAGAGCACTGGGAGGGGGTGCCGGAAGGCTGGCAGCAGTGAACAGAGAAACCAAGGCAATCCAAGGGAAATGGAAGCAAATCATGTTAGTAGTAGGTTCCTGCCTTAAGTTTATAGATGTTATATAATCATAAAGTCACATACTATTTCATTTATTATGATAAAGCAAAACTAGAACATCTGCCAGAAACTCTTTATATTATCACATAAAAATAATCATGTGCATATATATTATATCATTTATATGTCAAAGAGCTTAATGTAGAGATGATTAGTAAAATTTTAATCTTACCTGTTATACATAAGGCGCTTGAAATCTTGAAACAAAGTGTCTTTATTTTTGTCAATAAAACCAATGACAGAATAGCTAATAAGGAAAAAACACAGAAAACATGCATTATTCATTGAGAAAGAATCACATTTAAGCTTTTCTAGGAGTCTATAAGCCTTTCCACTGTTAGTTACATAATCAATCATCTAAAAAGCTGATAGTGTCTACCTTGCTTTATGTTAAAAGATACCAAATTTACCTACTAAATAGAAGGGACTTTGTTTCTATTCTTCAGGAGAGCAAGCATCAGTGCCATCATTATGATTAAGATCATTATTTTCTACTGGTTTATTGCTTACCTCAAGAAGATGACTTTAAAAAAGATAGCTGTATTTATCATCCAGCATTCCTAAGATAAAAGCAAAACAGCAACATACAGGAACTAATAGTCTCATCCGTAGGGAGGTCAAGTGACTTGCCTAAGGTTCACTCAGTGTTCAGGGTAGGATAAAAGAATCCAAGAAGAACTGCAAAGGATGGTAAGAATTGGATAAGCAGAGGAGAAAAAGGCAAGCGGATCACACAGGGAAATCGACTGAACGGAGAGATGGAAGCATGCACATGCATGGAGTTCTGGAGCGAAAACAAGGAGGCTAGTATTCACGGTTTGGAGGAAGGGAGATGAGGGAAAACTGCAGTTGTGAGAAGGGTGGGGAAAGGAGCTGTGCCGCTCCAGTGACTAGCGCGGACTCTAGGAGGAGTAAATTCAGGGGTGAGGGTATAAGAGTAATCGGGGACTCTGGGGGATTAAGAGAGAGGTAGGAGGGTGAGCAAATAGTAACTCTAGATGTAGCTGTGCCTTACGATTCTGCTCTCTTTTCTGTTTTCTTCCTTGACAATCACATCAATGTAGGCAACCTCCAGATCTCTAACCTGACTCCTTGACTTACGTATCTAATTCTGCAAGAAAGTTCCTTCAGGTTGTGCTGCCCATTAGCACTTTAAGGTCACCACATCCAAAATTATTTCCTTGCCTGACCTAACCTAGGTCTTCTTAATACTTTCAAGTTACTTTTGACTGAATCCCTGAAGTCACCTCACTCTTTCTTAATTTATTGTCTGACCCACACAATTCAAACTTCAAAGTCCAATTCTGGCTTTCAAGATTCACTGTAATTTGATCTCAGGCTACTTTTCCAGGCATTTCTAATTCTCCGTGCTACAAAAAAGGATACACTCCAATCAAATGGACCTAGTTGCTATTTCCTGAATATTTTTTAGCACCCTTCCCACTTATTCCTATAAAAATAATTCCTAGCAACCAAAGACCAGCATTGGCCTCCTGGGTTTATCACATGCAGCTAGAAGTATTATAGCATATCCTTACTCTAAATTCTAACCACACTTGCTACTACTCATATGGCAATTATTTTAGACCATTTTTTATTATCTATGTATGTATATGTGTGTTTGCATACATATAAATAAATACACATATAACCATGTATGCATGCATGCGTCTTACTTGGAGAGGTCTTTGTGGGGAGTGACCACATCTTATAAAGTAGTGCACTCAAAAGATACTCAGTAAAGATCCAGAAAATAATTGAAGGGCTTAAGGAGAGAGGGGAAGTTTGAGGCATTGAATATCCCTCAAAGGGGTGAGCTGGAGTTCTGGACTCAAGAGTCCAGAAACCTAGTTATTGTTAATATCTCAGTTCTTCCGTATACTTGTTATGTGACCTTGGGTAAGAATTTAATTCATTCTGCATAAATTTCTTCATCTGTAAAACAAAGAGGCTGGCCTACGTGATCTTGAAAGCCCCTGTCCAGCTCTGCATTTGTGCCATTCTGAGTTGTATGAAAGCATCCTGCAAATGAGGCTTGGATTTTCAGAGGGAGATATCTGTATGATATTGCATTTTCCCTCTTTAGTATTCTGGAACCTGGGAAAAGGACCAGAAAAAGCAGAAAATGGTGCCATTCCAGCACTAATGGTTAGTTTGACAGATGGGATGATAATTTTGAGCCATATTATTTTATGATTCTAGAATTTTGATTTAAATCAGGAACAGCTATTAAAATTTCCTCAAATGTCTTTTCAGCATTTATAGAAATGATCATTTGGAGTTTTTTTGTTTGTATAATCTCTTCTTATAATGGGCTACATGGAAAGAATTCCTAATGTAAGAAACAAGGAAAAGTGTACTTTAAACAATAAGATGATGAAGAGCAGTGCTCAATGGACAGTGAAAGCATACTAAATACTGTAAGCGAAAAAATGCCCCCCAACAAAAGATATCCACATCAAATTCCCTGGAACCTGGGAATGCTACTTTATATGGTAAAAGATGTGGTTATGTTACGGATCCTAAAAGGAAAGGCTCATCCTACAATATTCAGATGGGCCTTGAATGCCATCCCCAGTGTCTCTTTAAGGTAGAGGCAGAGGGAGATTTAGCACAGACACACAGAAGAGGAGGCGGCAACGTGACCATGGAGGCAGAGGTTGTAGTGACACGGCCACAGCCAAGGAACGTCCAGAGCCACCAGAAGCTGGAAAAAGTAAGGAACACATTCTCCTCTAGAGGAGCCTCCAGAGGGGAGTTTGGCCCTGTTGACACTTTGATTTTGAACTTCTGGCCTCCAGGACTGTGAAAGAATAAGTTTCTGTAGTTTTAAGTCACCAGTTTGTGGTAATTAGTTAAAGCAGCCCTTGGAACATAACAGAGTAAAATAGTTATATTTTTTTGGTTATACTTTCTTATGAATTTCTACTTTTGCTGTATTTTAATAAAAATATGACTTGTAAGAATTTTACTTTTTCAAATAATATTTGGGAAATAATATAGTAAAATTGGTTTTTGCTTATGTAGTTACCCGACTACTTATTGTTCTTCATACATAGGGGTAATTCTCACCTACTGGTCTTTTTATGCCTGCTCTTTCCTCTTCTTGGAACGCTCTCTTCTCTCATTTGTCCCCTCTTCCTAATCCATTCCCCTGACGAACCCTCTTCTACTTTTAGGACTCAACCTGGACCTCTCTGCCTCCAGCAAGACCTCCCTCCACTCCTCGTGCTAGGTTAACTCCTCCTCCTTCCTGCTCCCAGCATGCCTTGTGCCTCTCTGGTTCAATACCTTTCCCATATTCATTATAATGACTTGTCATGTGTCTGCTTGAATCCTCTTCTAAACTGTTAGCTTCTTCAGGGCAAGGACCATCTCATTCACCTTTTTATCGCAGTTCTTAACATATTTCCATGATTTACTGACTCATCAATTGATTTTTACTGAGTGCCGGCTATGCCGGGAACTGTGCATGGGCACATAGTGTGTGCTCAAGAAATGGTTGGAAAGCAAAGAGTAAACGAAGTCACACCAAATTTTTTTAAATGAACAAATTAAAATACATTAACATACCAAACGATTGAAAAAATGCAAATGAATAAAAAAACAATTTATATTTTCCCTGGTGATGTTTTCTGAAGTGAGGTTGCATGCAAATCATCACGTTAGGTACCAAAGTAAGATACTCACACTACATCACCTGCATAATGTCGAATTCGAAAATCTCGATCAAACTCCAGAATCTTGTCTGAGGCACAGACCTGAGAAATTAAGGAGATTATTTTGAAACAGACATTTTTGCTTTCCTAAAAATATATTCTAACTTAATATAAGATGATAATAATGTCACAAATCATGAAATCACATCGTGTGGGGCTTGATTTAAATATATGGCTTATATGGTAAAGACTGTGAACTTTCACTAGAAATCCATACAGCTAGACTACATTTCCTGACCACTCTTGCAGGGGGATATGGCCAAGTAACCAAGTTCTGGACAATGGAAGTGAAGTGTGGCTGTTCTAGGCCAAAGCTGATAAGAAGTGGATGATCCTTCTCTGTGCTTTCTTTCCTCCTCCCGCTAGTTGGATTTAGAGGATAATCTCTAAGGCTGCGGTCCCTAACCCTTGGGCCATGGACCGGTACCTGTCTGTGGCCTGTTAAGAACCGGGCCACACAGCAGGAGGTGAGTGGCAGCAAGTGAAGCTTCATTTGTATTTACAACCGCTCCCCATCGCTGGTATAATTGCGTAAGCTCCACCTCATGTCAGATCAGCAGGAGCATTAGATAGGAGCCTGAACCCTACTGCAAACTGCACATACGAGGGATCTAGGTTGCATACTCCTTATGAGAATCTATTGCCTGATGATCTGAGGGGGAGCTGAAGTGGTGATGCTAGCACTGAGGAGAGGCTACAAATGCAGATTACCATTAGCAGAGAGGTTTGACTGCACAATAAATGTAATGCGCTTGATTCCTCCTGAAATCATCCCTCCGCCCCCATCCGTGGAAACACTGTCTTCCATGAAACCAGTCCCTGGTACCAAAAAGGTTGGGGACTGTTGCCCTAGGGGATGGAAAAGCCAGAAGATGGAAGAAGTCTGGATCTCTGAGACAGAAATAGACTTCTACTTTCTTATGACACTTAAATCTTGGCTGCTATCTTAACATAGCCCAGCCTACCCTGACTGATACAGTTTCTTTCTCCTCCAAGTTCCACTTAAGGAGGACCATACTGAAGGCTTACTATCTGTTTGGTATAGACATCTCATTCAATCCTCACAACCAATATTTAAGGTATGTATTACAACCTTTCTTTTACATACATGGAAACTGAAGCTCAAAAAGGTTAAGTAATTGGCCCAAGATCACACAGCCAGTAAGTGGTAGTCCTGGGAAGGACTCCTGGGACTGAATGTAATGTCTGTGCTCTCCTGTGTACACTGTACCTGGACCCATCTGTCTGCTAAGCTGGGACTCCAGTTCAGGTCTGATCACTTCACAGAAGATCAACCTTCTGCAGCTCTTTCTCGCTGAAGAGGAATATTTACAGAAAGGCGCTTTTCAAATGGCCCTGGAGGTCTCCCTAACTTTCTACCACCTTCCTTGTTACAGAAGCACCTGGACTTCTTTGTCTGCCCTATGTAGGATCACTCGGTGTCCTACAGGCTCTTAAGAAGACATCTAAGAATCCACAAAGTACTGAGTGCAGTTACACACCAAAACCCACTTAGTTTCTAATGTTAGATGACAATTCTAACCAGGATGGTGGGTCCTACACTGATAATCAGATTGCTAAGGGAATAGTCTATTTATTTGACAAGTGAGTAATTACAGGAAATTAAAGTCAGACTTCCAAGGTTCAAATCTTGGCTCTACTATCTATTCATTCTGTCTCCTCAGAGAGTTGTTCTGAGGGTCAATCGAACTATGGAAACCAAAGCGTCTAACACACAGAGGAATCTTTAAAATTCATTCCTCTTTCCTGCCCTTTTATTGACTCCTTTTACAAAACCCTTTTATTTATAACCCCCCCAAAAGGAAAACGACCCAAGAGATGTCTATACCTATGAAATATTCTTACATTTGGATACTGCAAAGTCTTAACTGATCTGAACAATAAAGGTTTTAGATTTTTTCTTTACTTTTTTTGTAATAGTTATGTATATATCATTTAACTTTTTATGTTAATAGTATTTTAAATAATAATTTTATGTTTTATTGGATTGTTTCCATGTCTCTATGGTAACTTTAATGCATAAGAAACAGTTTAGCCCTCAAATAAAATAACTGTTACAGGCCAGAAGCCTCTTATTTAATATGCCAATTAATCTAGGTAATCAGTAACCAGTAGCAAATGATGATGCCTGACTCAACATACAAGGTAGTATTAATAGCATTATTTTTTTAAAAAGGTTCATAGTGGTCAAAATGTCCCAACAGCTTGGTCATTTCATTTCTTTCCTTCATTAGGCAAAAATCCCAGACAAGGACACACTTTAAAAATCCCCATCTCAGTACTTACCCCAGGAATGCCAAAGAAAGAGCCACTTGGTCTAAGAGTTGGGAAACCTGGGCTCCCATAATTTAAAACTAGAAAGAAAAAGCCCATTTCCACAGATAAATTACTGTTTAGCATTAGCATTTCCTATCAAATGCACAGCAAGTGCTTAAAAGTAGTAGGCACAGTTACCCTTAAGAATGAGATTATATTTCAAAATATTTGGTTAATAAACTTAATTCAGGTATATAAATGGCCACGGTAAAGATATCAAAATGAAGTAGATTTGATTTCTTATGTGAGACTTGTAGCTATTTATTTAAATGAAGAGGTAAATACAATTTATTTGGTATGATCGTGAGCAATTCAATTCCAACTTTACAAATACTGATTGAGTGTCTACCATCTGGTAAGCACAATGCTAGGCGAGTCTCCAAAACTTGAATTGTGATTACAAAGGGCACTTATAAACTATCCTTCAGTGGCAGGACATTTGCTTGTGTAATCATGCCATCTTTAAAAGCATCATTCTAAATTATTTAGGTTGCTTCTAACTTTGCTGCTCACTACTCTGTCCCTGGCACCTAGGATTGCACCTGGAAAATGAGAGGTGTTTATTAGGTATTTGTGGTATAAATGGGGAGTGACTGCAAGAATCCCTCTAACCCAGAACCCTAAAATGAAAGATCAGACTGCAGTATCTGAAAGCCAACTTAGAGCAGGGTGACAAGTCAATCCTCAGTAACAGATCAAGGAGAATATTTTAGAAATAACTGGCCTAAAATAAACATCAGCCAGTAATCTATTTCTTGATAAATTCAGCTTTATATAATTATAGAATTTCCCTGTTCTGATTACATAATTTCAAAGAGACAAAATTAGAAAATAGATTTGTGCCCCCAAATATGGCAGTGTGTCACAGATTTTTATGGAATTATGAAGGAGCAGAAATGTTTGTCCCTTTCTTTATGGATGTGAAGGAGCCGGGGGCCTGTTTTCCCTTCAGCTTATGGTTGCTAGACAAGACTGTATTTGTAGGGAAGTCTCAGGGGTGATAATGATGTGCCCCTCTTTTAACACAAATTCCTTGAACAGATACTAATGGCAAACATACTACACGCAAGAGACAGCACAAAGGTTTGATAATTGCCACCAATTATTACAGAAATGTGATCTGTTTATGACATTTTTAGATTGTGAAAAATGGGGAGTTAAAAGGATACCCACTTATTTAATGAATGAGTTTCCCTGTAATAACTAGAATTACAAGTAGGATGTCTCTGTTTTTTAGAAAGTAACATAGTCTAAAAAACTATGGTAGAGCACACACATTTTGTAACCAAGGATTACAGTAAAAAGTCAAGGACAAAAGCTATTTTCCATGCCAGAATTATCAGATGCAGGAGTAAAATTCTAGCACATGAACAAGGACTCTGCACCTATTGGTTATAAATGACATCATGCTTTCTAAAGACTCATGTTCATTTTTCCTATTTCTAGCGAATTGGATAGTCTGGAGCTCCCTCTCCTGGATGACATGATTTTATCAATTTCATCATACTAAAAACCAGAGAGGCAGAATTCATCCACAGCAATAAATCACTCAATAGATGTTTATGGCCTTTGTTATTTAAGTGGATATTCTTTTAACCCAACATATAAAGTCATTTAAATCTGTCCCACAATGAGGAAAATCTCACACATCAAAAGGGGAGGAAGGTGTTGTCAGACACATTACCTTTCGGCTGGAAAAATGACCATGTTTGCCCAATTTACTGTTAAGCGCTTCAAGGAACATTTCATCGGTGACTTTGCCAACATTCATGCAAGCGTCATCTAGGATTGCAATGATCCCTTTGTGCTGCTGCTCCACAAGGTCCACAATGATCTGATTGTTGAAGTAGTCAATCTGTGGGACACAGCAAGGAAGTAATTCCAAAGAGAACAGTGACCAGGACAGGTAAAACACTGATGTCTGCATTTGTATCAGGGGTTTAGGTAAAGCAACCTTGATGTCAAATATGTGAGTAACATTGGTGAGGTCTTACACTAAAATGAGCACACATCTAACAGGTTTATTTTTAAATATCTTTGTTAACTTTACATAATGAAACACTTTGCCTGAGATGAGTATAGTCCAGGGCATAAACCATAAGGTAGACAACATTTCTCTCATTACTAGTTCTTGTTTTAATCCAGTCTCCATATCCCACACCCAACCCTACTCCTTCATACCAATCTGTTTGCCCTTAACCATAAGACCCAGCTTCCATGAAGTACCAACAAACCTTCTCCCTCTCCCTCTCCTTTCCTTTCCTCTCCTCTTCTTTCCTTCTCTCTTTCTCCCTCTCTCTCTCTCTCTCTCTTTTTTTATTTTAGAGACAGGGTCTCACTCTGTTGCCCACGATGGACTGCAGTGGTGCAATCATAGCTCACTGTAACCTCAAACTCCTAGCCTCAGCAACCCTCCCACCTCAGCCTCCTGATTAGCTAGAAGTACAGGCATGCACCATCAAGCCTGGCTACTCAGGAGGTTTCTGAAGGAATACAGGGAACCAGGAGAGATGTAATAGGTGGCTTAGGGACATGTGGCTCTGACCTCTCATTCCCACTCCAAACACAACAGCTTTGTGCTTGAGGGTCAAGTTCTCAATAGTTAAAGTGATTTGTACAGCATCAAACGCTTTTAAAAGTGAATGAATCAGAGAGATAACCAGCTATTATGAACCTCTTGATAGAAGTGTACACACAGTGTGTGAAATGGGACTGTGGAAAAAAACGAATCCTGAGTCCAGTCAAGACTCTAGGTCTAACAATCAACATACAGGACACACCAGGAACAGAGAAACATATTAAATGACACCTCAGGAATGCAATTAGCAAAATCCAGGCTATGGGAAACTCCAGAGAACAAATGACTCATTCTTTTTTTAATTTTTATTTTGTTTTTTAAAATTATACTTTCAAAGCCGTCTGTCATGTGGAAGACTCATTCTTTTCAACAAAAGACTACTAAGACAGAGGAAAAAAGTAAGAGACAGAGGAGAAAATCTATAGATATTTGAGAGACCTAACAACCATTCATAATGGTAACAATCTTATTTGGATCTAAATTCAAACTGTAAAACAACAATAACTACAAGATAGTTGAGGAAATATGAAATGTGAATATTGTCTGGATATTTGATGATATTAAGGAATTTTTGTTAATTTTTTAGGTGTGATAATGGTATTGTGGTTATGGTTTTTGTAAAAGTTTTCATCTTTTAGAGAAATACGTGGAAATATTTACAGATGAAATAATGTAATGTCTGAGATTCGCCTCAAAATAATCTGGGAGTGGGAAGTAGGGTACAGATGACACAGGAAAGCGGGCCAACAGGCACACAGAGGTTACTAGACTATGATTTCTCTTCTTATATATGTTTAAAATTTTCTATAATTTTATTTTTTTTTTAAATCATTGTTTAGAAGTCTGGGATTTTACCCAGAATAGAGATTATAATTTAGGGGGAATCGGCAGGTAGTCAGTAACTGTTACCTTGGAATTAGTCTTCTGTTCCCTCTAGGACATATATTTCTTGGTTTCGTTAGCTAAAATTTTTTCCATTTTTCAGACTGATTCTTTTTCAGATGTTTGGAATATGCTACTGCAACTGTTACTTTTCAATTGCTTGTGAAATTCGATACTCTGATTGGTAAAGGATATTTTTGACCAGTACCTTTGAATCACACCTGAATAACAAATTTTATGATTAAATTTGCTATGAAAAATCTAAGCTTCAGTTATACTGTGTATTACATACAGATTCACTATTAGAAAGCATCATATAAACTTAACAGAATTGAATTACATTTTAATTGTGCTGTGACAGTTCACTATTTAAATCCAACTGTAGATAATTCTATTATAAAAGTAACTCTTTGGTTTATTTGTAAATAGGTGAAGTTCATGCTAATATACCTGAACAGAATTCTTATTGGTATTCTAATATTTAACATATGATGGAAGGCAATTTGAGACAGGAAAGCTATTATATATCATTGTGTATTTTTTTCTGAATGAAAGGAGATAGAAAATAGGAAAGTAGGAAGGAATACAAGTCATTTAAATATACCATTTCAAATAACTTTTTTGCTGCTATTTTTGGATACTAAAAACCAAATATTGACTATTTTTATTGTCAATAAGAGAATAAAAGAATAAAAGAGAATAAAAAGAGTTTTATAAACTCAAACTTATAGAAACTCAAGAGTTTTTGCATTTTTCAAGTCTATTCTTAAAATTGTTTAAAAATATGAACTTAAAAGAAAAATTATTAGGTCTCATTCTTATTATAAGCAGGAGGTCTAATCCAGGAAATAAGAAAGCCAAACAAGTCATGCCTTTTAACTGTGATCTGTGTTTTGTGTAAAACAGAGAGCTGTGGTTGTACCCTGGACCAGTCATACTTCTGGCTATATCTTACCAGACTAGTTTGCCTCTGACAAATGTCAAAGTCCACAGAACCATGAGAAGAAAGATAATGACTGAAGTGATACAAAGGAAAGTAAATGGAGATGAAAGGTAAGACAGGCGTTTTAATGCCCAGGTTTCAGAGGATATTAACAACCTTAACCGAAGACAATAAAATGCCATTTGGTTTACAAAGTAGAGGAGGAAGGAAAAGAGGAAAAGAAGGAAAGAGGGAAGGAGAAGAAACTAGATTCGAAAGCAAAGGTCAGCCAATTTATGGCAAAACTTAATAACCTACAAATGACATTAAACTCTACTAGACAGATATGAACCAGAAAGCCCATGCCATATCAGCCACAAAGTGAAAATGTTAGGTTTACTTGCTGCAACTCTGGATTTTCTGGGCACCAACACGGGAGTCTATCAAATTAGAGAAATCCCACCTAACAATTCCGAAAATTAATTGTATTTACATAACCCAAAAAGGAAAGCTAAGGTTCAGATGTTTCAAGTATCCAAGAAGATCAAGAAATACCTAAAATGATAAGATTTGACACTACCCATGATATGTGCAATACATGGAAACATTTTCCACAAGAGTTCACTCACATGCTTCCAAGGGATCCCTTCCCGCTGGTACTCCTCTTGTTCTTGTTTCAGAACCAGCTGGATAAATAGCTGCTGCAGTTTCTCATTGCAGTAATTGATACAGAATTGCTCAAAGCTGTAAGAAAATGAATAAATTATGTTTAAACAAATAAACCATAAGTAATAGTTGTGTTAAGCATCTTATTCAATTTACCTGTTATTGTCAAAGATTTCAAAGCCATAGATATCCAGGACACCAATAACAGTGTTTTTCCCATGGATTGTCGTGTCATAGTTCTTGACCTCAATAATATCATTGATGCGAGTAACGATCCAGCAAAAAAGGCGCTCATATATTGCCTGTGAGAAAAATAACATCTTAAATTCTTGCCTATTTGGGAATCTTCTGTTTGGATTTGTAGTAAGTTTTAAATTCCAATCCACCTTTTCCTTACTATTTAGCCTAAATGTTATTAGCCTAAGCAGAACAATTATTAATGGAAATGTAAATCATCTGTTAAAAAAACTACATGATATATGAAAAACTAAAGTAAATGGTTTGAATTTTTAAAAGATTATTTTGGTCACTATATTTATTCCAACAACATTCCCCAAGTATGTTTCCATGCCCAGCTATATCAGTAATTTGCATACTCCCTTGTATAAACCACTTTGTTACTTTATTGTTACTTCACCAACTATAAAAAGTTGGGAACTGATGAGTTAATATCTATGATCCATTAAAGCTCTATCAACTCTATAAATATAAATATTGATATCTAATGCAAAATAAAGATCTGAGACAAAAGGCCAAGGTTTGAAATTCCTTGAGAATCAAACACGCATCCAATGTATAGGGATATACGTGCCAAGTCACACACGGACAAAGGTGCCACAGGCTAACACACATTCACACATGTGCTCTGCAATGTCACACCTTTAGAAAATCCTCCCTTAACGTCCCCCACCAGCTGCCCTCTCTCTTCCCCATGCCCACTGCCTCCAGTCTTCACTTCTCCTTTACTCTTCAATCCACTCCAGTCTTTGCTTACATCCTATTACTCCATTGAAATGGATCATCAAAGACCCCCAGTACCTCTACACAGATGCTTCCTTGCCTCTCTATGTGAACCTCTTCCTCCACTTCTCAGCATCACTCGACCTGGCTTCCCACTCTGTTCTGGAACGTTCTCCTCTCTGGGATTCGTGGTACCATCCTTTCTTAACTTTCCCCTTGTTTCACTGGCTGCTCCTTTTCGGTGGTAGGGTCTCTTCCTCTATGACCTCTAAAAATTAGAGTTCTTCCAGGTCCTCTTCTCTCTGCTCTCTAGCACCCTTTAAGTCATCTCACCCAGGATTAAATAATACTAATATGACTCTCAGATGTACTCTCTCCACCCAGACCCAGGACCCAGAGCTCCTGACTCACATGCGAGAGTATCTGCCTCACAGCGACTCCTAGATGTCGCACAGCACTTCAGACTTACATCCTGTTGGGACTCTTCATCTTCCTATATCTGAAAATTGTTCCTACCTTGCTTTTAGCCATAAACAGGTGGCACTAGACACTTAGGGATTAATTCATTCAACAAAGTAATTAATTCATTCATTCAACAAATATTTGCTGAGTGCTTACTATGCACAGTTTGTTGGAGACACAGTAGTGAGGAAACATGAGACCGAGACTTAGTCTCAGTCTCCAAGGAGCTTCAGAGAGTAGAGCGAAGGAAAAATCGCTACATCTACACATGCACACATACACACGAAAGGAGAGATGCATGGGCTCTCAGGGAATTTAATCTAGTCAGTGGTCAGGGTGGCCAAGGAAGGCTTCTCTGAGAAAGTGATGCTTGGGCTGAGATCAGAGGATGAGTAAGAGGTAACCCGGCAAGAGGGGAAAGAAAAGCAATCCAAGCAGAGGAAACAGCATGTGCAGAGGCCGTGCGGCTAGAAGGAGAAGGGGATAAAGATAACTTGCGAGGCCTGAGAGAAGACTAATGTCCTGGGATGAAGACTGTGGTATGAAACGAGGCAGGAGAGGCAGGCTGGAGCCCGACCATGTCAAGGTGTCATCCCCGATTCCCGCACTCCTCACACAACAGGTCCCATGGACTTTATTTTCTCAACACAGCCCATCTCAAATCAGTCTCCTCTCTCCGTTTCCACTGCTACCTTCCTAGTCAAAGTTGCCATCATCTCTCCTGGATTAGTAACATATCCCCTTAATTGGTCTCTTTGCTTTTACTCTTGCTCTACTCCCCGTAAGATTCTCTATACTAAGGCCAGAATGATCGTTTAAAAATTGAAACTTGATGTCACTGCCACTCCTTCAATAGCTCTCCATTGCACTTAGGATGAATTCAAATTCCTCCCCAGACTAAAAACCACGCCTGAGACTCACAAGAGCAAAAAGTGGAATAGATAATAGTCTAATCAGCCAGCAAAACAACAACAAACAACATTTTCCCAGTTAGACTTGGGAAAACACAACATTTGCCACACAGATAACACACAAAAGGTTTATGATATATAAAAAACTCACAGAAACTAACAACAAAAAGGTAATAGCCCCAAAGAAAAACCTACAAAATATATACCCAGGCAATTCTTAGAATATATTTTAAAACTTTACAAAAATATGAAGAGATGCTCAAAAATAGCAGTAATGAAAATTAAAGTAACAAGGAGATATAACTGTACAGCCATAAAATCAGTAAATTTAAAGTTTAAAACCAGTATATCCTTTGGCCGGGGAGGCTCACTCCTGGGAGAAAGAACACTGGTGCATAAGGATAGATGTATAAAGGTTTGTACATTGTTTATAGAGGCAAAAAAGAGAAACAAAGCAAATGACTCAAGAGGAAGATGGTTCCATAAACCGAGACACTATCACTACAGACTTGGGACACAGACATATGCTGAGTGAAACAAGCCAGGCACAGAAAGAGAATTTTTTTTTTTCTATTTGCATTTAGTGATTTGAGAATCATTTTGTTTAGGTACAGAGTTTGGGGGAAGGGTGGGGAACTAGAGACACTGGAGAAATATTTTTATGTCTTTCCCTAGTCTACTCGGATGAGATTTAATTTTGTATGTTTAGAAGAGTATCAACCAGAAGTGGAAAACTTTTTTTTTCCCCCTAAGTTGCTGAGAATTTAGCCCTAAGCAAATCCCTTTCACGATCCCCAGGATAAAGTGTGCCAGACATCTGAGGAGAGGGCAAGTGTCCTCAGAACTTCTCCACTCTGGCTGGCACTGTGAAAGCTAACAGCTTTGGGAGCACAAGGATGTAAGAATCCTGACCACATGATCTCACTTATATGTGGAATCTAGAAAAGCCAAACTCATAGAAGCAGAGAGTAGAACAGTGGTCACCAGAGGCTGGAGGGGCAGGGGAGGGGGACGGGGAAAGGGCAGACGCTGGTCAGAGGGTTCAGACAGGAGGAGTAAGTTCTGGTGAGCATCACATAGCATGGTGACTGATAACAACGTATATTCCAAAACTGCTAAAGGAGTGGATTTTAAACGTTCTTACAAAGAAATGATAAGTATGTGAAGTGAACATATGAATTAGCCTGATTTGATTATTCCACAGTGTATACATGTATCAAAACATCACACTATACCCCATAAATATATACAATTATTATTTGTCAACTTAAAAAAAAAAGAATGGATTAGAGCTCATCAGTCGACCCAAAGGGGACTCCTGTGAAGCAGTACTGAGTGCCACATGGAAGGCCTGACAGGGCCGGAGCACACTGGGGGCCCTGGAGAGGAAGCCCCGCCTGCTCCACAGTCAGCCGGCGTCTGCATTCCTCAGAACCTTTCCTGGCAGTGATGCTTGCATCAGGAGGTTTTACTGAGACTGTGATGGCCAAAATGCATCACCATGGTTTCTAAACGCCTTAACCTACTCGCAAGGAACGTCTGAACACATGCTCGCAGGACTTCACTCACTCAAATCACAAATGGGATCAACAGGTCGACCAGACAGGCTGATAGAAGGTGAGTTAAAATCTCACCTTGGCGAAGGCGTCTCTGCCGTAGCTGGCTTCTTGCTCGGTGTGTTGCTTGTCAATGATGTCGCGGCCGGTAGCCACAGTCCGGTAAAGGAGGGCTTTCTCAACCATGTCTGCCTTAGTAGACAGCAATTCTGCTATGACAGATACGACCTTGTCGTTCTCAATAAGAGGTGTGTCGCCATCTACCACAAATTTTAAATTTCCCTATATCAAAAGTGAAAGAACAAGACAGAGATTCTGAAATATTGTGCTGGGGATGTGTCAATTTAAAATATAATTCAAATGACCTTGTTTGTATCTATTTTCTTAAGTCACTCTTGCTACATTAAAGTGAAAGGTAATCTTTACTCCAGATTTGAATAAATGTTGTCGCTCATGTATTGTAAGGTTACATGTTCACTACATTCCTGTCTCCACAGGAAGATGATATGTTCTGGGAGGTGTCCCTACTCACCAAGTGAAGAATAGTCGCCAAAATTTTATACACTGTTTGAATCTCCTCAGGTTTGAAGCCAATGACTTTCATGGCATCAGCTACTACTTTGAATTCTGCAGCATCATTGATCGAAGACTAGGGATGAAAATGGAAAACGTAAGTCACAGACACTTCACATGAGCATCAAAATCCAACAGTGATGAAACTAAATTCAAGTTTAGCCAAGGTCTTGATGCCTTTATAGTAATTCACTTGAGGGGATGATGAGTATCCAGAGAAAATAAAAATGATTTCAGGAGTGGAAACATCATACAGCATATAATACAAAGCCCACATTGTATGAAAGCCATCACCCAAAAGAAACACTGTGCCCTTTTCTGGAACTTTTAGTGAGGGAACAAGTCCTGAGTGGGCTCAGAGAAGCTGGTCACCATTCCATAATCAGCAGAGGCAACAGCATGGGATGTGAGATCACAAATGGAAACGCTGAACATGGGAGCTTCCAGAACACTTGACTACTGCCATCTGTGGCTCTTTGCTCCATGATCGTCTTGTACAGGCTGGCAACAACACTCCCACTCTTGTATAACCAGATGTTTTACTTCCCAGGTGAGGAAAAGCAGGACCCCAAAAGCAAAGCAGACAGCCTCTGTGTTTCAGCAAGCTGTTAAATAGTCTAGGACTAGACCTTCACTTTTTTACTCATTCGGTAACCATTTGGTAAGTCGGATCTTCTAACTGGTACAGAGAATTCAAAGATGAATCACCTGCCCTTAAGGAGCTGTGGCCATCACATTGGAAATACGAGTGTGTAAACAGAAATTCACGATAAAGCAATGGTAACTGCTTATATTAGTTTTCCCAAAGTGGCAGCTACAGAGGGCCTGACTACTACTTTTCTCAGTGAGTTCCTCGTCTTGTCTGGACACAGAGACCTGGCCTGATGCTCGCCTGCTGAGAAAAGGCTCAGGAGGGGACCTCTCTGCCTGGTGATAACATGTTCCTCTAGGGTCCAGGAGACAACCAGGCAAGCTCCTCCACCTACCAGGTTTGCTTTGTTTTGTTTTTTTACCTTGGGCAAGATACTTAACCTTGTTGAGCCTCAATTTCCTCATGGATAAAGTGGGCATAATAATATATTTCTTATGGGGTATTTATGAGAATTGAATGAGAATTTACATAAAGCATCTCCCTGGTTCTTAGTACATTTAAAAAAAAACACCACTCAATAAATACCAGATATTACTATTATAAACTGCAATCATGGCCAGGTGTGGTGGCTCACACCTGTAATCCTAACACTCTGGGAAGAGGAGGAGGCAGGATCGCTTGAAGTTAGGAGTTCAAGACCAGCCTAAGCAAGAGCAAGACTCTGTGTCTACTAAAAATAGAAAAAAGTAGCCAGGTGTGTTGGCACAAGCCTTTAGTCCCAGCTACTCAGGAGGCTGAGGCAGGAGGATGGTTGAGCCCAGGAGTTTGAGGTTGCAGTGAGCTATGATGGCACCACTGTACTCTACCCAGGGCCACAGAGCAAGATTCTGTCTCAAAACGAAAAACAAAAAACAAAAACCCCAAAACCCCTACAACTGTGTTGAAACTGCAATGTAACTGGACAAAAAAGTCTAAATGTCCTGCTGTGGGAAATTGTTGACTGTTTACCTAACAGCCATTCCCATTCCCTACCCCATTTCTTTCTTGCTGACAGAACCCTGACTTGTTTACTCCCCTCTAAGTGTGTATGTCCTTCATGACTGGCCTCCAGCTAGCCCTAAGAGGTAAATCTCCATTAATCATGATGGTCTTATTACCCTTACCAAGTGAGCAGTTAGCCACGGGCACATGATACCATTCTGATCAGTAAGACATGAGGGAAAGTGTTTGTGGGGGATGGGTGAAGGGAGAGTTCTGGGGGGTTTCCCTAGCACATAAAGGGACATAAGCCATGAACATTTCCTCTACTTGTGACTCCTGGAACTGCTGATGCCATTTTTGGACCATGAAGGAAACCAGCCTAAGAGGACAAGCCAGTCCACTCAGTGTGGCTATGTTGAGGAAACGAACTAAAAACACCAGGATCCCTAACAACATTGTTAAAGCACAGAATTAACCAATTCTGGAACTGGGGTTTCTTAGGGTTTCTTGTTAGGTGAGATAATTAAATTTCTTATTGTTTTTGGAGACTTTTAATCCAGTCTTCTCTTACCTGCAACCCAAAATATCTTAATTGTACATGATTCCTACATTTTAGGACTGGTTAAGATATATACAGTGCAATATTTTATAGTTATTAAAATTATAATATTAATTTATATTTGTTTGCTTGGGAAGATACTAGTGATTAGATTATAATAAAAGAAGGTTCATTTAATCGGGATTTACTGTATGATTCCATTTATAAATATAGATAAAAATCATTATCAGCAATTATCTCTGGATGGTAAGATTTAGTGTATTTTTGTTTCCTTTTGGTTCATCTTTATTTTGGGCTTTCACTATGATCATTATTGAATTAACAACCTTGCTTAATAACCCATTACTATATTTTGTCATTGTCTGACAAGAAAGAAGAAAACATGTTCAATGTTTTCTTTTAATTTTTAATCCTATTCCTAGTCCTTTTCTTTTCTTTCTCTCCCAACTACAAAAGCAATGAATTTTTTATTAGAGAAATATTTTTAAATATGGAAAGCAGAACACAAATATCCATAATCTCACCCAGCCAGAATAAACAACTAATATTGTGATCTGTATCCCTCCATATTGTGTTCTATGTGTGTATACGTCTTTCCTCCTTGTTTCATAACCTATCATCAACATACTATTATATCATTAGGATTAGCTATAAAATGACTGGCAGAAAACGAGAAATAAAAGAGCAAAAATGTGCCTGCATATGTGTGCACAAGTGTTTGCATGCAAGGCAAAGGGAAAAAATGGAAATCTTGAAAGCTGACTAGAAATGCCTCAAGGGTCACAGAACTATTTCCAGGATATATTAAAATTAACATTTGACAAAAAAACAGGGAATGGAGAATCAAAGCACTTTTTAATTTTCTTTTTTGTCTTACTAACTTGCCTTTGGCCAAATCATAAGAAATCTTCTTAGAAGGTAGACATCCTAGTCCTATCAATACTTTTATAGTGTCAAAAAAAAAGGAACAGGAATAGGATTAAAAATTAAAAGAAAATCTTGAACATGGGAAAAAAAACCTTTCTTTTCTGTCAGATGGTGATAAAACACAGTGATGGGTTATTAAGCAAGGTTGTTGACTCAATAATGTATTGTATCTCGGTCCCTGAGAATTTTAAAAATACAACAGAAGAAATATTTATTTGCTTAAAGGCATCAGGCTTGACCAAATAATTATTTAATGTCCCTTCTGATTCTCTGATTGTCTGATCCTATATCTCAAAGAGGAATTCTCACCTTTAATTGAGCTCCCACATGGATATAGTTGTAGGATGAAAGGGATTTCTGGAGATGTAGAGAACGTAGTATCTGCTCTGAACCACCTTGAAGTAGCTGAAAAATATTTAATTAGAAATAAATTGGCAAAATATATACAGAACCAAATATTCTAACTTAGTGGTAATCTAACTTTTATTTATTTTCTAGGCTTCATTCATTTAAGCCTTCCTGTTTCTAGCTTTGAAGGTTTTTTGCTTTTTTTTTTAACCTGGAAGGTAAATGGCTCAATTTCATCAGTTATGGAGAATGCTATGTAGTCATGAAGAAATTACTTAAAAAGTCTCATCTAAGTCACAAGATAACTGGTATAAAAAATTCTAGTTTTGAGTATGGTCATCTGTAAAACAGGATCCTCTATTCTGTGTTGGTTGCTTGCTTAGTAGCCTCATTGTAGGCAGGATAGAGTTGAGTTTCAGAATTTAGAAAAAGTCAATATCGCCACAGAAGTAAGAGGCATCAGCAGACAGTCATGTGCTGACTCACACTGGAAACAGCTTTTCCTCATCATTCTGCACACCTCAGGAAAGAAGGACAATTGGATAACTATGACTGCAGTGTTGAATAAAGACAAATTTTAATACTTTCATCCAAGTGAGAAAAGCACTAGGAAAAATCTAGGGGTTCTTGGAACAAACAGAACTCTTTTATATTTGACAGAAAAACACTTTATTTAAAACACGGCAAATTGTTAACAAAACATAAATACAATATTGATATATAGGGCATATCTTTGGAAGCCATTTTGTTTAAATTCCCTATATTAAACTGTATGTTTCCATTTAGTTAAGAGGTATAATTATCAGATTTTTAAACTAAATATACCAGAACTTGTATATACAAATGAGTAATATCTACTAAAACAGTTACTTAGAAGAAATCAAACTCAACTGGTTTGTATTCATTTGTACTGTCACTGTTCAATCACCTTCACAGTTTACACAAGGAAATCAGTTTTACTAATTTATACTTTTACTTCTTAAAAATCCAAAACAATATTGCTTAATTTGATCACCTACCTTATTTGTTAGCCGTGGTTTTTATTACTTTGGGCTTTAAGAAATTACAATAATGCATCAAACTTGCTCTTTGAGTGTAAAGACTTGTCAACAGGAGGGCTATTTAAAAGATTTTGCCTTAAAAAAGCACTCCCAAAAGAGGTATTCAAATTGTTTTCTAAACTTTGATGGGATAAAGAAGACAATTCTCCCTTGAATTTATAAATCCTGGTTATTTTTTAAAAGTAATCATATTGCTTTATAATCTCCATGAGCAAAATAAACTGAATTTGTATTCCCATCTCTGGAACTTCCAAATAGGGGAACAACAGCTTCAATTAAAAATAAAACAAAATTAATTAACATATTTATAGATTGTACCATTTCAAAAGCTTTCACAGTCATTAAACTGTCATCCATGTTGTAGGGAAACATGGGTGATGCTCAACCAAGGCAGTCACTTGCTTGGCTAACCACCTGCCAGCCCTTTACAAGACCCTGGACAAGCAATCTCTTAAGAAGCATGTGTGGTACGTTGTGGTGCCAATGGAGATAAGGGAGGCATAGAACAGGGGAGAGCCTAAGATATAAATATTCATTTCTTGTACAACTGAGGCAAATGATCAAGTGACTGCATAACAGGGCATTACTAACCTGATAGAAAGAATGAAAGCTTCTTTCCCCTGGCTGTTGCACAATCACTCGAGACTAAGAAAAAAATACATTAAAATGGTTAACCTGAAAATGTGCCCCTAAAATGAAATGGAAGTCACTTTCTCAGGGAATCCTGTATCTACAGTGCATTTAAATATCCTAAAGACTCCATGGATAGTACACATCTAAGACTAGGTCTTTTCTATGGGGTTTCCTGTGCAACTTTTTGATAAGTCTTTTTACTGCTTAAAACAGAGATCCCTAAGCTTTCTAAAGAATGAAACAATTTTGAATTTTTTTTTTAACCTGGAGCTTAAAGATGGAATTTTGTGGGGAGTAAATATTAAAAGTGGTAAGAATAGGAAGGAATGCCTAGGGAAGACTATTCTCAACATTCCCTTGTCCAGCATCTGCTGGCATTTCAAAGAGCAACGTTTCATATCCTGTAATAAAATCAGTTGCACAAGATTATCCATAGGGACCTTGGCCTTAGATTGCTCCAAAAAGACTGCTATGAGGAGAAGACTCAAAATGTGTGTTCATTCAAAAGGATCCTTTGGATTGAATATGTAAATAAAAGTGAATCCATGAAACATTTTGGAAAAAAGACTGATAATACTTGGCATTTCCTGTCATTTTTCAACTGACTCTGATAACACGCTTATTTCCTTAACAGTCTCACTTCAATATAACAAACAAAAATAAAGACTATGTTGCATTATACTGCCATAAAAGATGCTATAGCATAATTGGGACGGGGAACCCTCAACTGAGAACGTATGTCAGCTTGGATGTGAGTACAATTCAAGGTGCAGACTTAACTCTGTAAAGCACAAGCTTAACTGTAACAATCAGGTGGATGAACTCTATGTGCTCTCTTGTAGTCATGCCCCATGATAATCAAGATGTGTTAGGACACAACCTCTCTGGCAGTCCCAAGAGGAAAGTTTCAATTGGAATCTTCTATAAATTGGGCTTAACATTCATACAGGCAGATAAAAACACATTCTAAATTTTCACTGACCAAACATAGTATGCTTTACGATTAGGATGTAAGATTATAAAATACATATATGGTACTACAGAGCAGTGAACAAACAGAAACTAGAGGAAAATGAGATAGCAAATTAAAATTAAACTGTATTAAAGATGGTGATGTATAAAAAGATGGGAACTGATTAGTCTGAGGTTAGTTTTTGGTTAAACCTTACCCAGAAGTTAGCATACACTCATACCAGCATTCCCCCCACACACATATATACTTAAATCTGTATCTACAAGTTTTTCCAACTTGATATCATAAGTGCTAATACAAGAACACAAGAGGAGAATATCTTATCATAGAAAGAGAATTAAGGAGGCAGAATAGGATTAAAAGCTACTTGGAAGCAAAAAAAAATTCTATAAATATAATTTTTTAAAACATTCAGTGGTTACAAATATTACCCTCAGAAATTAAGCACATTTTACCTTCTCCAATAAGTAGTTATTGATGTGTCCACCAATAGGGTCCCCCTTGAAATCAAAGTTGATATCCATGTATTTTCCAAACCTGCTTGAGTTGTCATTACGGTTGGTTTTGGCATTTCCAAAAGCTTCCAAAACACAGTTGGACTTAAGCAACATATTCTTCACTCTTTTAACACAGATAAATGAAAGTCATTATTAAAAGTTTTAGAGACTAGGACTTTATAAAAAACTAGAGTTTGCTACAACACATGCAAACATATATACAAAGATGCTGACTGCAGCATTGTTTGTAATATCAACAAAATACAAACAAATGTCCACCGATGTGGATAGAAAAAAATAAATTTTTGTTTCCCAATATAATGAAACACTATACAGGTGCTAAAAAGAATGAGGTACATCAATATGTACTGACATGGAAAGATGTCTAGAACATATTAATGAAGTTAATCAAGTTCCAAAATAATAAGCAATGCAGGATCCTTGTGTTTGTGTGTGTGTACATGTGAGTGTACACATACGTGTCTTAGTAAACGCTTAAATATCTGGAGAGAAAGTAGGGTGCTTGCAGTGGCACATGCCTGTAATTCCAGCTACTCGGGCGTGGCGGGAGGAGGGCCGGCACTGAAGCTGGAGGACTGCGTGAGCCCAGGAGTTGGAGGTTACAGTGAGCTGTAGATGATCATGGCACTGCACTCCAGCCTGGGTGACAGAGTGAGATCCCTGTCTCTTAAAAAAACAAATTGTGTATGGGGTGGGATCCTGTTTACGGTAAGACAACCTTGAGAAAGATGAGTAAATTTATATATACCTTACTCTACTAGAAATAAAATTAATTTACTTCTCGGCTAGTTACTCTCCTGAGCTGCTACGGAAATTAACAAAACTTACTCATATCCTTGTCTCTATCAAGTTAGATGGCAAAGTCAGAGTCAGACGCAGGGATATGTTACAATCAAGAAAAATGCCTCCTTTGCCCTTACAATTCAGCCCAATTATGATGAAAATTAGAAAGCCCACATAGAGTAGTAGAGTCTAAATTCTCTTCATTCATGTCAACCCAGCATCCTTTCTTTCTATTTATAAAACTGAAGGTTGTCATGTGTAGATGAGGTATGAATCTTCAGTAAATTAATACCAAGCTTCAAAGTAGCCAATTAGGAAAATACTTTTTTTCTCTTCAAGAAAGCCACGCTACGTAAGAAAGTCAAGCCGTATTGCTTTATAGCCACATGTTTTTAAACCCATTCATTCATTCCTTATATATTTATTAAGCAAATACCATGTGCCAGCATTGTCCTAAATGGCCCTTACAGTCCAGTCCAGCTTCCTTGCACATCATACTGTGAGCAGCAGCATGGTATGTCATGAAACCCTTTTAGAAAATGAATCTTTTTAGAACTTCCAGTACTAGTAGGTTCTGGTTGTAACGATGATGGGAAGGCATGGGTCTGCTTTCCAGAGCCCCACTTCACTCAGTGTGGCAGAAAGAGCAAGAACATGTGACAGCTTGAACAATAAAACCCACCGGTGTAAATTATAATGGCTCTGCTGGCCACATCCAAGGCAGCAGTTACAAACCAGAATGGGGACACTTTCACCCGTTTCAGAGTAATTTTTTTGTCTTATAATTAGGCAAAGATTCCCACAGTTGTATTTTTCTATTAAAAACAAATCTAGAAATAGATATAGCGACATAAATAAAAGTACAGAGACAATATGCAAAAAGATAATCAGAGTAGTTTAATCATCAAAATGCTTGATATGTATCAGAGTTCAGGCCTAGCCATGTCTATATAGAAGATGGCCAGGATGGTGGCTCACACTTGTAATCCCAGCACTTGGGGAGGCTGAGGTAGGTGTATCATTTGAGGCCAGGAGTTTGAGACTAGCCTGGGCAACATGGAAAGACCCCTTCTTTACAAAAAAACTTTTTAAAAATTAGCCAGACTTGGTGGCAAGTACCTGTAGTTCTAGCTACTTGGGAGGGTGAGGCAGGAGGATCTCTTGAGTTCAGGAGTTTGAGATTGCAG